>JAXQQM020078587.1:0-155740 GCA_034641835.2 Pinus albicaulis
ACAAATAAAAATCTGATTCGCATCATTAAAAAAACCCTTCTGTCTCACCAACGCAACTGGCACAATGCCCTCCAAAATGCACTCTGGGCTGATCGCGTCACACCTAAGTCCTCAATAGGCACCTCACCATATTTTCTCGTGTATGGGAAAGAAGCTGTCCTCCCGCCCAATTTATCTCTTCCCGCTCTGCAGTTATCTCAAGAGTGTCATGGTACCCCTTGCCCCGCCTTGCAAACCCGCATTGACACCCTGTTGAAATTAGAAGAGGAAAGGCAGAAAACCCAGGAAAAATTCGCCATCCACCAGAGTCGAATCAAGAAATGGTTCGATAAAAAGTCTGCAGGAGATAAAAAATTTGAAGTAGGAGATCTTGTCCTAAAGTGGGATAAAGGTCACGAAGAAAAAGGGAAACACGCAAAATTTCAAGCACTATGGATAGGTCCCTTTCAGGTTAAAGAAAAGGTGGGTCCCCATACATTCCGATTGCAAACTCTGGAAGGAAAAGTTGAGGTCCTCCCGGTAAACGGGCATGACCTCAAACACTATTTTACTTGAGTAGCCCTCAAAGGGCTGTTTCTGCCCATGTATTATAAAAGTCGTGTTTTTGTTCTACTTGTAAAAAAAAAAAATAAAAAAAAATAAATAAATAAATAAAAAAAAATCTTTCTCTAAATCTACAAGGAAGACCTTGTCTAAGCTACCCGCAACTGGCTCACTCCTTGATAGGTTCTATGCTGATGAAAGGCCCTTCCCGCAAAACATGGAGCAATCAAAACTCGCTTGTAATGGGCACCAAGGGATAGTGCACGGCCTTACTGGAGTCTTCAAGCATAAGGAACCACCTAGCGGCTTTGAAAAGTGCAGGCAGAAAAGGTCTTACATAGCAGCAACCGGATCGTGAGGGAACAGGGCTAACTCAAGAGAATTTCAGGTCATCTAGGAAAAACCCAAGTCCTCATATAAGACCAGGAGCAACCTCTCTGCAAGAAAAATAAGTCGGGATCCCTCATCCGCCCAGGAAAAATATGCCCATCTAAATAAGTGCCACAGGCACATTCTCAAATAAGTGCAATCGCACACAAATAAAGGGTAAAGGATTGAGAAAGGCTTCCTGCGCAGAGAGGTGTTGTAACGACTCCGCCGGGGTACTGACCAGGCTCGCTGGCAGCGGAGCAACGTTCACGACTCCTTAGGCGGTGACTCCGCCGGAGCCGAGAGGTTCGCTGGCAGCGGAGCAACACCATGAGGACGAAATAATTGTACCGGACCCTGCAGTTGTCCAAGGTTTCCCCGACCCTCCCGGTCCTGGAGCGCGAAGAATTAAAATTCGGTTGATCTGCACCCAATAAGCCAAAGGGCCAGGCAACTATGCGAGGTGACAAAGGAAGGAAGGTGTAAACTCTGAGGTAAAAGAACAAGCTAGTATTAGGCCCCTCCCTCCTCCCTCATCGACCATTCATCGGCAGAGACTCTGAATTCATCCAGTGAATCGCCATTTGTTGTAGCCCCTACAACACCCTCCAAAAATACAAAAATAATAACACACACTTCAAAAATTTTGGAGCCCCTTTGAAACTAAAAGGAAAAAAGCTAAGTGAAGTTTTGAAGGGCAAGTCGCTAAGTCGCGAATCCATACTTTAAAACAATTGCGACCCCTGCGACCTATGCGACCCCGCGACCCTAAGGTCGCCAGGTCGCAAGGTCGCATGGTTCGGAATTAAAGAAGTTGCGACTCATGCGACCTGTGCGACCCCGCGACCTTAAGGTCGCTAGGTCGCAAGGTCGCAAGGAGAAGTAATTAAAGAAATGTGCGACTCAGCGACCTTGCGACCCAGCAACCTTAGGGTCTCCAGGTCGCAAGGTCGCATATCTCCTAAACTCTACCAACTTGCGACCTCATTAAGTGCTCGCACGTGCGACCCTTTTTTAAAAGGGTAGGTCGCTAGGTCGCATTTGTCACTTGCAGCGAAAATCTAGAAATTACTCTGACAGGTCAACTGGCGCGTTTTCTTTCGGGTAAGTTGCTATTTCCTCTCTGTGTTTCCTTCATGAGCATTTCTTGCCCGAATCTGGCCTCCCCATTGTCTTAATTACCTGCTGGGGAGGCTGTGGGGTTTTTCTGTTGAGTTTTTATGTTGTTTTGTTCTCCTGTTATCACCATAAACCCTAGGGTCACATTTTCTTGTCCAGCCCCTCATGGCTTCGTCCTATCCTCAGCCTGGACCCCTTCCAGCCTTGTATGCTTCCCGTTAGGAAAGAAATCGACCCCAAGCCTCGCGTGTTCGAAAACCCCGGCAGGCCCTTGCGCGACCTGCGACCCAGCGACCTAGTCGCAAGGTTGCAAAGTCGCGCGATCTTCTGTTTTAAAAGTTAGCGACCCTGCGACCCTGCGACCTGGTCGCGAGGTCGCGAGGTCGCATATGAGTTCTTCTTTTAAATCAGCGACCCTGTGACCCCAAGAGAACAGTTAATTAAATTCTGCATGTATAGACTGTATTTAGCTCATTGTCATCATGTCCTTCTCATCCTGGGATTCTTTCCTGATTGCAACAGGTGAATTTGGAACAGACACGATACCGGTCCTCTCTGACTCTAGCGACATGGCACCCCCAGTGTCCCGAAAGAAAGGCAAGCAGGTGGTGGAAGAAGAATCAGACACAGACGCGCAAACATCTCCTCCACCAATATACAGAGATACCCTTTGCACCTTCGCAAAAGGGGACAGCCTGAGATGGTATGAAGTATACCACGAGTTTGCTATACCAGAAGATGAGTTTCCAGAAGATCTCCCGGACCGGGAAGTATACCTAAAGGTCAAGAGATCCAAATTACATCTAGCGGGGGCACATCCAGCCATCTTCCCGTGCCCATAAATATTAGATTGGATCATACAGAAAACGGATCCCAGGAGTTTCGTAATCCGAGATAGCGAAGGTAAAGCTTTCGCAACGTTGGAGGGCTCAGAAGCCCAAGTCTACTACTCGCTGCCCCAACCAGAGGAAAACTTCACCCCGAGATGGGCTTCTGCCAATGAAGTACCTGTGGTTGATACAATCAGGAAATGGTGGGCGGAACCGGACAAATTTAAAGTCAAGAAAGACCAGGAGTACCCGGTGGCTGGTCTGAGGAAAGTGTATAAACTAGTGGCCGCCATGCTTTGCAGATTGTACGGACGTCCGGATGCCACCACCTTCAACGGCGCATGGGCAACTATAATGGAATATGTAACGGTGCACGACACTCATTTCAACTGGGCTGGTATGTTAATGGGCTGAATGCAAACGAATTTGGCTTCGGCTTTAGCCCCAGATGAAGGAACGCCGTCAGAGTTTTATATGGCTTCGTATCTATTAGATGCTGTCTGTGCCCAGCTGCATTTTGAGGGATGGCCACATAACGGGGACTCCGCACAGACCCGAGAAATCCATTTGCAGACCAAGGTATTCTGGGAATCCAGGTACAAGCCAGATATTGAGAAAATCTCTCAGATATTCATTCCCGCCCTTTACCGGAAGCTATTTGGCCAAGACACTCCCTGCATGTCTTGGCGAGCGATGGAGACACTAGGCCAGGTGGTGCACTGGTTTCCATTTGCTGAATATACAATCATCCGAGTATTTGGCACATTCAAAGCACCACATGCTCTGCCTAGGTTTATTACCGACAAGGTGCTTATGCAGGAGGTATGTTTCTAGATGACCTCGGGTTTCTCCAGTGTCCTTTCCAAAGGAAAGAAGAAACCTTGGCCCGCTCTGCCCTTCACCATCGGTGCTTATACAGTCAAGGACTTCAGAGAATTAGGGGCTGAAGGGGAAGAGATAAAAGGTTATCACTTTAGAAATCTGGATTACCGAACATATGACCCGGTCAAGATAGTTCCTAAGCACTGTAAGAGGGCCAAGTTTAAATGGAGCTATCAGCATGTCGAACGCCCGGCGGAGGATGAGAAAAGAAACTGGTACAACACAGACAAGCAACTAGCTCCGGGGATTGACTCTGACTGAGAAGAAGAAGATCACCGAAATTTAGAAGACAGGAGCCATAAACTAGGAGGCTCTTCTTCCTCCAAAGATAAGAAAACCCGGACCAGTAGAGGGCCTGACACCTCGGATCAGCTAAGAGGAGCAGAGGCCCAAGCCAAGAAGGAAGAGGAAAAGAAAATGAAGGAGGATGAAGAGAAACGTAGAAGAGATGCAAAGACAGAGCGGAAAAGGAAACAGGCCGAGGAAAAGGAAAGAAAGGAAAAGGAAGCACAGGCGGCGGCAGAACAAGCACTTAAGGAAGAACTTGATAAAGCCGAACGTCAAAAGAAGGCAGACCAAGCTGCCACGGCAGAGCATAAAAGAAAAGCCGAAAGAGAAGCAGAGGCGGAGACAGAACACAGGAAGAAGGAGGAACATGACAAGGCGGAAGCCGAGCGCCGGCAAAAGGAGGAAGGAAAAGGACAAAGACAGGATGAAGAGGATGAAATAATAGAGGACATCGACATATCTCCCCTGGAGATTCCTCCGAGTGGCACGAGAAGTATCCTCTCTGGTGACGATTTTCCCGGGGAACAAGAACTAGAAGAGGTCTTCGACCTGACTAGATTGACATTTGACCAATTCTCCTTCAAAATACGGCAAGAGAAAAGAAAATCCTTTGCGCAAAGCCATCCCGCCATATCTACGGTCGCCACTGAAAAGGACATAGTCCTGGATACAAGGACTAACCCTGTAATGATAGCATCAGTAGGTACCGCTTTTGCCGCGGCCACGGAGGAGAATGTCACTAGAATGAGCAGCGAGATTATTTCCCTACAAAACAGGCTAAAAGCAGCGGAACAGGAGAAATCAGTACTGGAGAGTGAAGTGCGATAGCTCCAAAGTAAGCCTTCCCAAGTCAATGAGGTCCCACTGGCAGTCATGAAAGAATGTGATGTATTGGAAATGACCATGAGGCAAGTATATAGAGAAATGCTCACCCTAAAACAAACAGTGGCCCCATTGGCAAAGGCACGAGCAGAAACCAAAGAGAAGCATGAGCAGCTCAAGGAGGCCTCGGTAGCTTTGGACAGAATGATAAACTGGACAGCGCAGTACCATCAAGCTCCCAAAAATGTGCCTAGGAAGGATTGGAGTCACACACAAGACGCAAAAGTACAAATCCGGATGAAGATGCAGTCCAAAGACAAGCTGGCCAAAGATTTGGACAAAGTGATGTCTGCATATAATCACCTGATCAGTGGTATAGACTCCATGAACGCTCTTCATCACATTCCGTCGTTAGGGGCACTGGACGAAACGAAAGACTGGGAGCAAGTAGATTAGGAAATTCAGTCTTTTCTGCAACCTGTGAAACAAGCTGCTGCCGCACCAGAAGTTGAGGCATCACAAGAGAACCTAAGTCGATTTCTTGTCACTCCAGTACAAATCTATACCAAGCTTGCCTCCCTCTCAATCCAGATCTCCCAGAAGAAGGAAACTCTGATTCCAAATGCCTTGGAATGTATGCATCGATTAAAAGAGGAAATCCCTCTACTCTCCCCTATAGCAGCGGATTACCAGACCTGGTGAGATTTCCTCAAGGGGAAGAATATTGACGCTCCAGATCTCTCAATCACACGACCACCTCCATAGCTAAGTTATTTCAGTCGCAGGTCGCAACCGTCCCCAGGTCGCAGGTCGCGCATACACCTGAGTCGCAAGTCGCACCTGCACCTACGTCGCAAGTCGCAATCACTTCCGCAGGTCGCAGGTCGCATGTTCTTCCAGGGTCGTAGGGCAGCTGAACCGTCGGGAAGTCGAAGCGTCGGAAAGCCCAAAGGGCGTTTCTTGAATCTATAAATACCCCTGCGGGATACATAGTTTTGGCTCCTCTTTTGTGGACTGAAGAGAAATATTGCATTGTAATCGAAGGGTCATACTCTTGCACATATGTAATACAGATACTTGTTAAAACCCCTTTGTTGGATGATGTGTTTAGCTGTGACAAAACTTTGTGTATTCTGCGTATAGTTTCAGAATATCGTATGATTAATGAAGCTGTGTTCTTAATAGTATCATTCGTACTCCATAGGTATCTGTGATTATGCTTGATGATGCTCAAGTTTACCATTTGTTCTTATAATGAATGTTAATGAACTATTTTATTAGCATTTCGTTGCATCTTTCAGAAAGTTAAGGGATATCCTTGCCACAAAGAACTGTTTCTTTAGTGGTCAGATTATCTTGCATGCATTACCCCATAGATGTGTTGCTAACGACACTTCCTGGGCGTATGCATTTTTTTCATTACCTTGCTACGCACAGTGTTATATATCAGTTTGATACATCAGTCATGTATTCTGTACCATGTGAATAAGTGTATGTCTGCAGATTCAATCAGGTTCTCTAATTGGGACTTTCTACCGGGGAGATCCCCTACTGTTGGCAGGACATATTTTCCCGTCAACAAGATGGGAAAAACTTCTCTCTTCAGCTCTTGACAATAGTCTCCTTGCTTGAAATTGGCCTTAAGGGAATTATGGAGGCTCTTGCAGCATAAGGCTCTTGGGAATTTGGGAACTTCAAGACTTGAAGACTAGCTTGCAATGGAGATGGGCAAGATTTTATAGATGGAGGAAGGGGATTTGGGATCCCTATAATCATGGGATTGGCCCTATCCTTAAGGAAACTTCCATGAGAGGTGGAAAACCACTTCCTCTCTATGGAAACCCGTAGCCAAACGTCCCAACTCAAGATAGATATCAGTTCCCGGATCAGTTAGGACGAATCTTCCGCCATTTATTTTTTAAAAAACAATCCTTAAATTGGCTGGCACGAGTGTGACTCTGGGACAGAGCGCCAAATGCCGCTGCCTCTTTGAATTATTTTCCCCATTGGCGTGGGTACTGAACTGCCTGCTCGCGCCAATGCTAAAAGGGCCATTTTTAGGGTTTTTCACAAGGAGATGTCTTCAGGGCAATGAAAGTTCTTGTTCAGAGGGATGTCATGAAAGTGGTTTCAAGCCATGTCACTGCTCACAGGTCACAAAATGAGCCCTCCAATGTGCGGGATGGGGATTGTAGGGACAGTGACAAATTACTATGTAACAGCTAGTTATGAAGGCCAAGGGTTTGTTTTGTTTTTGGATGGTTGAGCATGAATTTTATTTGAGGGGAAATTTCTAAGTGAAAAAATTTTCAAAGGTGAGAAGTTGCAAGCAATGAGAGTAAGCTTCGGCAAAAAATATAGATAATTGCAGGTTTTCGTCCATTGGGCTATGGAGTCATAATAGGATTTAATTGGAACAGCAAGAGGCAAGAGTGGTCCATGGGGCAAGTCATCTATGTCTAAGGATCTCTTTGAAGTTTGATTTATGGAATGAAATGGTACAATAAGAAGGATTATTAAACAGATGAGGAACAAAGAGCAGCCCAGGATCTGGTAAGTACTTCTAAACTAGCCAGCCTTTGACATAGACTCAAGAAAAACATAAAAGTAAACTAGGATCTGGTAAGTAATTTTAAACTAGCCAGCCTTTGATGCACTTTTAATAGAAAACATTTTAAAACAAAGGGAAATTTGAAAGCAACTGTTGGAGTAGAAAATAGTGGGCCGGGCTCACCACAAATCCTCTCCTAGCTCTGATTTGCTTGGTTACTTTCAAGAAAAACACAAAGATAACGCAGAATGGCCTAATATCTGGTAAGTACTTCTAAACTAGCCAGCTTTTAACACATTCCAAGGGAAAAATTCAGACAGTATTTGGGGATAAAACTAGGACCAGGGCATACCATATCTTCCATAGTTCATCTCTACTTAACTAATACTGAAAATAACATTTAAGAATAACATTCAACTAAGACAATAGGACGAGGGAATGCCAACATTCCTATGCTTGAAATGAATTAAATTATTCCTAAATAACACAGTTTAGAAGAAAACATTCAGATAAATATTTTCAGTCAGAGAAGGTTACTGATGTACAATAGGTCCTAACTCTATGGATGTTGTTATTTAGAAGAGAAAATGGAACACAGTGAAAACAGGAACAAAATGACAAGTTACAATAAGAAAAACATCACCGTCAACATAGACCAGGATCCCATAAATCAGCTTGTATTGATGCTCCAAACCAGTTAGAGATTTAAGTCTAGTGCTTTAGTTTAGCAACCATCTACACATATCAGCCTAACCTATCTATCACCAGTAGAGCTCCAAGAGCCAGTGAACACTATTTACAATCAGAAATTTAAGCTCAAGTGTATATCAAAGTTCTACAACCAACAATTGCTCATCTTCTACAGAAGTATTTATAGAAGAATGAGGAGGTGAGATCCGATAAAAGATCTCCCAAGATAATTAATACAGTTTAATGACTTCTTGGCCTTTGAGGGGCTTGATGGAGAAGTTTACAGATGTTCTGTCTATATTAATTTTTTTACACTTAAGATTAAGCTCGGTGGGAGCTTTTTTTGACTTTTGAGGCTCTGTGTTATGTTGGAGTAACTCTGCAGATATTTTTTGCATTAAGTTCCTTGCAGAAGTAACTCTCTGGCTGTGCTGAGGTGAATATATTTGTTTGATCAATAACTTTGGCCTCTGTTTGAATGCTTTGAGGCACAGGTGGCACTTATGGTAGCTGGGAGGAATCAATTCACCTCAAATGTGGCGGTGCAAACCTTTCTGTCTGATAAAACTTATGATTTTCTTTTGATTGTGTTTTAATTTGGGGGATTAGGCTTTTGATAATCAATCTTAGTAGTAATCCCTGCAAATCGGTCTTCAATATTCTGTTCTTCTGCGTCCTGTCTTCAATACTGTACTCTTTTAATTGTGATTTAAAATCACAGTGTCTTGTCGATGTGTAGGGCCACGCAGGGCTCGTATGGTATCATTGCCTTATAAAGCAATGACGAGACATGGAGTAGAGCCCCGCGAATAGTTTCCTTTTATGAATCGAGGGCACAGGAATCGTCATTCCCGGCCTTTGGCCTTTCTCTTTATGTAATGGAAAAACCATTAAACACTTGCAAAATGCAAAAAACATTATAAAATCTTTTGTAATTGGTGAAAAACTGCTTCAGAGGCGGAGGGAAGAGCATGGCCATTAGATGGAAATGATCCAACGGTGGATATTTATTTAGAGGAGGTCAAATAAGAGCGAAGGAAAAGAAACATGAGGGAATGATCTGGGACCGTCCGATTTGGACACGTGGACGGTACAGATCAAATCACAGGATCACAATCGGGGGCAACATTCAAATGGCACCGATGTAAATTTGCGATGCGATGAAGCGCTGACCGTTGATCTGAGGATCATATCAACGGTGGAGAATAAATCAGAGGGATGGATGATCGGGAAAAGAAATATAATGCATGTGATGGGAAAATTTGATGTGATTAAGCGTGGGCCGTTGATCAGCCTTAGATCAACGGTAAATATCTTTTCAACTTTTCACTGGCGAAAACCCTTATACTTTATGAAAAACTGAATTTTTTTTAATAAAACCAAGGTTTTAGTGGATCGGGGTGAAAAATATATATATATGAAGTGATTGGTGCCCGATTGCAGGGCCACTGGATGTATGGAATACAATGGGCTCGAGGCTTTACATAACAAGGGCCAATCGCAATCGGAGGTTTGATGTGGTCTTTCAATCAACCCATTTGGATTTTCTCCGATGCGATTGCGTGTCGGGTCTTTTTGATCTAGCCATTTTATATTAACACGTGACTTTAACTCATTGGATCAAAGGTTTGGATAAATGGGTTTTTGGGTTTTAAAAAGAAAAAAGAACGTCGGGGAAGAAATATTACAAGGTTTTAAGTGCAGAAGGCGGGCCCATGGTTTATATAAAAAATAATATAATCGGGGTTTCTAAATATAAATTCTAATCGCATCGGAACATTTTGGAACATGGAAAAAGACTTGCGTGCGTAGATTTTCCCAATGCGATAGGCGCCGAACAGGGTTTAGCGCTTGGTTCCAAGGTGTGGGCATGTGGGGGGAGTGGTTAAGACTTAGCCCAACGGGGCTTAAGTCCTTAGTAAATAAAACTTGTTTTTAATAAAAATTTTCAGAGTTTTCAATGGATTTGGGGGTTTCGGTAAGGTTTAAGAGTGAGTCCTTAACCTTGTAACAATTATTTTCATGAATGGAAGAAGAGGGATCATTAAAAATAGAGGAGTTTTATGGAAAAAAAAGGGGAGCAAAATGAAGGTTAGTTTTGAGTGGAGGGAGGGGAAAAATGATGATTTTGCAGCAGTTTTTTCTAATGAAATCAGCAAAACTTCTGAGTATAAAATGGGAACAGAAATGAAGATTTGGAAAGAGGCACGAGACCTTCAAGAGTCTTCAAGAGCCAACACTTTTTAACAACAAAAATTGTTCCTTGAAGGCTCAAAAAAAGTCTTACCACCTTTTTCTATAACAAATTTTATAGGTGGCTAACACGTTCATGATCAGATCTACTTAACCAAAGATTCCAAACTCAAGAATAAACTACTTGGTACAACTTATAAGGTCTTGCTTTCAAATCCCACTATATTAATTAAAACATATCATACTATCTTAGATGGATTCATGTGGGAAAATTTCAAGGAGAAGATGCACTCTCATATGAGTAAGTGCATGAATCATTTGAGGGTTGAGGAGGAACATAGCTCTTGGGAAGATTTATCATCATCACCTCCTTACTCATTGAGTGTGAGAGGGAGCTCATCCATGAGATACCTTGCTGATTTTAAACAAGGGTATGACAAACATTGTATTTTTTAATCTCATGATGTATTTATTATATACTTGTATCTTCTTAACACTCATGTTTAGGTCTTGGCTCCAAGAGGAGGCACCTTTTCTGATGGGCTTCATGAGCCACTCTGGACCATGAATAATGGTTATGTTGGCCATTCTTTGGGAGATATTGGAGAGATGATGTACTCCTCATGATGTGAATCATCAACACCAACCATATTACACCTTCTCCAAGCATGTAAGAAGGGTGGGGCAGCAAACAAGTGTTGGGGAGAATGCTTTTCATATCATATTCTATGGCAGTTAGGAGGAAAACTGCATTGGTTGCACGTGAGGGACCATTGTCCTTCTCCCTTATTGTATATGGCAGCTAGTATGATCCTACTTATGATCCCACATGCTAAAGAGGTTCTTATTTTTGTTGGGGACATGGTTGGAGGAGAGACACATTTGTTGGGTGTGTCTTTGGGGGAAGGAAGTCCCTACTTTTTCTGCATTACATGTTCCAAGGGGAGCATGAGAAACTATATGGCCACCATTGCATATCACCTATTTATTTATGATGAGGACCATATGTTTGGTTGCAAAACTTGGGGCATGCCTCTCATGAGAAATTGGGAGGAGCTTTTCTATGAATTACCAAGCTAGAAGGTGATTCATTTTATTTGGATGATAGCATGGAGGAGGGAGTCCTCCATTGATGATGAAATTCCCCATGATTGTCATCACTAATATCTTGAGAAGGCCATGGATCAACAAGAGGGTTTCCATAACAAACTTCTATTCTTTCATGATGAGAGCCATTGGGTTTATTCCCCAAAGGCCAACTTTCACACTTGGGAGGAGCCATTGGGAGATGGGATTTTTGCTGAAATTCTGAAGCAATGGAGGAGACTATGGGATGAGAGGGCCACAAGAGGAAGAGGGGAGATTTTGCAGCACCCTTGAAATTTCTTGAGGACAAGCAAAATTTATGAGGGGGAAACTGTAATATTCCTAAATTAGCTTCAGCTAATGGGAATATTAATTTTTCTCTTGAAACTTAGATTGATGAATAAATGGGCAAGGAGGCTCATAATTTGCTCAAGTATGAATAAAAATCCCTCCTAGTGTGAAAAGGGATCATGTAATAACCAGTTCAAGAATCCAAATGTGTGAATAAGGTCTAAACTAACGGTGGGAAAGGTCAAGTTTGACCAAGTCAACATGATTTATTCTCAAAGAAGTGGATCCTACATAAAGCCAGCTCAATGTGAATAGAGATCAATCTAGCTAGATAAAATTAAGGCACCTTGAGTGTGAAAAGGGACAAGGCATGAAGAATCATTCAAGGTTGACCAAGTCAAAAAATCTGTCTAGATACATTGCACCATCTTGTTGGATAGCGCAGTTTTTGTGGAGGAGCCTTTGCATGGAAGAAATCTCATAGTGGCTGGGACCCTTGGTGAGGAAGCTCATCAATTATATAATGAAGGAGATGGAAAGCATATGGAAACATTGGAGATTATATTTTCATGAGGTCTACCTATAATTTTTGTATACTTAGCTTTTTAGCTAAGTTGTTGCACTGCTTAGTGCAAGGGTTTGCCTAGGCAGGGATTCCCTACTCTTTCTTGGAGATCTTCCTTGATAAATCTAAGAGGAGGTTTCTGATCTGAATTTTCCACTACCTGGTGTTGGGCCAAGCACCTACCTTCAGCAAAAATGTATTCCCTTTAGAAAATTGCGTTATTTCTTAAGGTGTGCAGTGGAAGGGGTTAAAACCCCAACTTGAGGAGCTAGTTTCCCAAGAGGAGGATAAAAATTTCTTTGGGAAAGCTAGAGGGAGCATCTACAAAAATTTATTTTAATTTTCAGCCATATATTGTAGAGATTAAGCCATACAGTGTTATTCAGCCACATATTTGCAACAACTTTCTCTTGTACATCTTTCTTGTCAAGAAACCCTTGTCGGGTCTTCTTGGACCTGTGTGAAAGAGATTAGATCTCTGTTTTTGTACACCATTGAGTATTATAATAATATTATTAGATATATTTCTCTATTTTTTGAGTTAAACTCTCTTTATACTGCGCAGTCACTTGTGCAGCTACACCGACATTTTGCAGTCTTGGGGTTTTGGCAATTTTTTAGTTGTCTTGAGCATGGGAGGCCTGTTTAACTAGGCTAAAGGCATTTTTTTTCTGAAAATATTTTGCATGCATTTCATATATTGAATAATATAAGGGAAACAACCATTATATTTCACTGTTATAGCTCAATATTCAGAAAATAACGTTTTTGGGGCCAAATATGTTGTTTTCCCCCACGTGGTGAATTATATAAAGGCATAGTTTGTTGCTGTGATTTTTTTATGAATGCCATGTGTTTAAATAAATTATATGAGATGATCACTTGCTGCTCTCCAACTTTGGAATACCTTAAGGTATTCTTATTGTTGTAGAAAAGTCCAGATTTGGAATACTACAGCAGTCTTGGGTGGAGGAAGAGGAAAAAGACCCATGAGGGCAGGATATTTGAAAATATCCGGCCCTATACTCTCATAAGGAATAGTAATATGATCTAAATATGGGAAATTTCTCTCCGAAGACGAAGACTATGAAGAAGTAAAAGAGGTCAACTGATCGGTAGTGATGATCTTTCCTTCGTGCTGAATTCGAAGAACACGAAAGAGAGTGGACAAAATGCATAGCATGGCATGAGTCCAACTGGGAAAAAAGAAAATATTGTAATTAATCTTGGCATCAACGACTTCAACCTCAATGTTAACCATCTTTCCTTATAACGTAATGGGTAAACTAGAAAGAACACTGAGAGGGAGAGATTCCCTTCCATCAAAAGCTTCTAAAGAGTTTGGAGATGAATTGAGGGCTGCAGAAACAATGGATTTCCAGTAGGCAGATGACATGATGCACGTAGATGCACCCTCATCCATGACTACTTAATGGATATTCTTTCCATTAATCCCAACTTGGATGATCAGCGCAAGCTAGTGAGGGAGTCGCGGGATGAAATTTTCCAAATAGAAAGTGATAAGACTCAAATTAGTGGGATCAACCCCACCGATGGTAGATAAAAAATCCTTCTATTGAGATGAACAACTCTGAAGTACTTCCAATGCAGACATAGTAGATGGCACCTGAGCCAAATCCTCAACAATATTTTAATGTTGAGAAGAAGGGCGTTAGGATTGTTGGAAGACTTACGGAGTACACCTTTGCAAGGTAGCCATACAATGAGCTCAATACTGGGCATTTCAATCTGAAGAGGGCTAGAGGAAAGTGGGGGAGGAGGACCATCAATGACTTCCTTTCCTGCTGACTGACGCATTTTGGTATAATATTTTGATTAGGTGACAATAAAAACATATGCAAGACCGTTCATCATGAAAACCTGAGAGCCAAAAGGGGCATAAGATTGAGGTTACTCTACCAACTGAGTCTTCTGTGATAGAAACGGTTATTTGAGAACAGCCAGAGTGCCTTGGGTTCCTTTGATAAATTGACTCACCTTGACCCGTCGGGGATAGTCCTTGGTGTAATTCTCTTCATCACAAATCAAAAAAGGGTACTTCGTTTTGCGTTACGAACCATCATCAACACGATATTTCTGAGAATCCTATTTTGGGGCATCAACTTTGGCTTTACCTTTACCCTTATTTTTACCCTTGGAAGTTTTATCCATTGGATTGGACTGGACGGCATTTACTTTCGCGGTTTTACTAGAATTCGAGGGTGGCTGAGAAGCAGTATCATTGGAAGGAGTGAATTTTTGCTTTGCAAGATTTGAAGAAGACTTCTGAGAAGTCTGAGACACGGAACCGATGATACTGTCGATGTTGGGTATGTGTTATATTCTTTCCACGACTAGCCCCACGTGCTGTACGTTGCGCCGAGCACAGCAGGGGGGTCACAAGGGGGGAGGCCGCCCCCACCGTTGGGGTCCGGGGCAGCGCCCCGGCAAAAATTTATTTGGTGTGCAGACCCACTCATAGGCAGACCCACCCATGTTTTGTGCATGATTTTGCACATGGTTTTGGGGTACGATGGTTTTTGGCCCCTGGTATTTTGTAGATCCGGTCAAGGGAACTATGGTTATGTTCTAATCCGGGGTTAATGGATTGGGGTTTATGTATGCTTTGTGTATGTATATATATGTGTTGCGTAACACTAAAAAGGAATATAATGAAAAATCCGAATGGTTGTCCCAATTTGAGATCCCGGGGGGAAAATCTGTGTGTTTATCTGTTTTATGTTTATGCTCTCGCTATTATTTATTTTTTCACATTATAAGATCGTGTGTAGATAATTTATGTTCAGGCTTAAAAAATGCATTTGGTATTGGAGTAGTTTCGGCTTCAAGGGGACGCCTTTCTTCTTGGGGTTTTTCTCGGGCCTAAAGGTGAATACATTCGATTGGGAGATACGGGGGATCGATTCTTGCGGTGAAATAATATGGCGAGCGGCGGAAAGATAGAGATCGAGAAATTTAATGGTCAGAGTTTTGAGTTGTGGAAGCTCAAGATGGAGGATGTGCTAGTGGATAAAGATCAGTGGATCGCGGTAGATCCAGGTACTAAACCAATGGCAATGTCAGATGAAGACTGGAAGAAACTGGATCGGAAGGCTAAGAGCACAATACGGTTGTGTGTCTCAGATTCAGTATTGTTGAATGTATCTGGGGAAGCTACGATGAAGAATTTGTGGGAAAAACTTGGGACTTTGTACCAATATAAGTCTCTGGTGAATAAGTTGTTCCTGCGGAAAAAGCTATATAACCCGAGGATGAAGGAGGGAGACTCAGTGACAGAGCATCTGAACACCTTCAATATTGTGGTAAGTCAGCTGTCATCTATTGATATTAAAATATCAGATGAAGATAAGTGCATCATTTTTTTGTGTTCTCTACCAGATTTTTGGGACAGTCTGGTTATTGCAATAGGTAGCAATACAACTACCTTGAATTTTGATGACATTGTCTCAACCTTGTTGTCGGAGGAAATGAGACGGAGAAATATGGAGGGCCAGAATGGAGATGCCTTATCTGTACGAGGAAGGTCCCAAAACAGAAACAAGAATAAGGTTTCGAGTGGGAGATCCAAATCTAGAGGGAGATCTAAATCTCCTGGAAAGTTTGTAAAGGTATGCTGGAAATGCGGAAAGGAAGGGCACTACAAAAAGGACTGAAGATCTAAAGCTCCTGAGAAAGGAAAGGGATCTGATGATGCTCCTTCTGTAGAGGCAAAAACCACATCGGATGAAGGTGGGGATGTGTATTTGGCTTCTTCTTCAAATACACATGTATATCATGAGTCATGGTTGATTGACTCAGGTGCATCCTTTCACTTCACTTCCCATCGGGAGTGGTTCTGCGAGTATGAGAAATATGATGGTGGTGATGTCTTCCTAGGGGATGATAGGAAGGCCAGAATTGTCGGACGTGGAAAGGTCAAGCTGAAGCTGCAAGGTGGAAGGATTAGAACACTTCCTGGTGTTCTGCATATTCCTGCATTGGCCAGAAATCTGATTTCTGTAAGCAAGATGGATGATGCAGGTGTAAAAACAGTGTTTGAGAAAGATGCCTGCAAGACGGTTCGGGGAGCATTGGTATTAATATGGGGAGTTCAGACTAGAACTATGTACAAGCTACAAGGTAGCACTGTTATTGATGGGTGTAACAGTTCTATGGTTCCTAAAAGTGGAGCTGAAAGCCTAGCTGTCTCTGGAGAAAATACCATGCTATGGCATTAAAGGCTTGGACATATTGGAGAGAAGGGCCTTCAGATATTGCATAGAAATGGTATGGTAGAAGGTATGTCTAACTGCTCTCTGCATTTTGATTTCTGTGAACATTTTGTATATGGGAAGCAAAATTGGGTGAGTTTTCCTTCTGGTGCTAAGAGGGCAAACAAGATATTAGAACTTGTGCACAATGATGTGTTTGGACCTCTGTCAGTTCCATCAATGGGAAAGTCTGTGTACTATGTTTCATTCATAGATGACTTCTCGAGGAATACATGGATATATTTCTTGAGGAAGAAATCTGAAGTCTTTTACATATTTAAAGAATTTAAGGCTTTGGTGGAAAACCAGACAGAGAAGAAGACAAAGGCGCTGAGGACAGATAATGGTGGGGAGTTTTGCAAGAAGGAATTTGAAGAGTTTTGTAAGAATTGTGGTATAGCATGGAAAAAGACTACTCCATACACTCCTCAGCAAAATGGAGTTACAGAAAGAATGAACAGAACACTGATGGAAAAGGCAAGAAGCATGCTCAGTGGTACCGGGTTAGGACAAGAATTCTGGGCAGAGGCAGTGGAGACTACATGTTACTTAGTTAACAGATCACCTTCATCAGCGTTGGAGGATAAGACTCCACATGAGGTATGGACTGGTAAGAAACCCTCTCTTTCACATCTAAGGGTATTTGGATGTGATGCATATGTACATTTTCCAAAGGAGAAAAGGACCAAGTTGGATAATAAATCTGAAAGGTGCATCTTTATTGGGTATAAGGATGGTTTAAAGGGTTACAAGCTTTGGAACCCAGAAACAAGGAAGGTTGTGTACAGCTAAGATGTGGTGTTTAGAGAGGTGAAATATGTTGTTACACATGAAGTCCTACCAAAGGAACCTACGAAGATAGAGTTTGAGCTAAAGGAGGATGAATCAGACTCTACAACAGAAGAAGACTCAGAAGAGGAAGAGCCACAAACTCCAGCTGTGAGAAGATCAACTCGGGAAGGAAGGCAAACATAAAGTTATAGTCCATCTGCTTTTTGTTTAGGTTTTGCTTTAACTATAACTAATGATGATCCCAGAACTGTCAGGGAGGCAGTAGATTTAGAGGATGGAAAAATCTGGAAGGAGGCCATGGTTGATGAAATGGCATCCTTGCACAAAAATGAGGCATGGGATCTGGTGGAGTTACCGGCTGGAAGGAAGCCCATCAGGAGAAAATGGGAGTTTAAAAAGAAGATGAATGTAGAAGGCATGGTGGAGAAATGCAAAGCTCGGTTGGTAGCAAAAGGTTATTCCCAGGTGTCGGGAATTAATTTTAGTGATATTTTTTCTCCTATTGCTAAAGTTACTTCTGTTAGCCCCCCCTATGAAATTTTTGACAAGAAAATAGGGGGCTAAATCATTGTTGAGTCTTCAAGGAATGCATTTCCTCTAAAAACACAGTCTCCTTGAAGCCTCTATGTGTCTTTTATCCTTTGATGAAATCCCCTCTGCCGATTCTCCTTTATAAAGCCTCTCTGCTATGAAGAAATGCCCAAAGGCCCCCTTTTCCCTCTTATTTCATTCCCCAAAGCCTTTTTTTTCTATCCCCTTTCTCTCCCCTTCTATTCCCCTTCTTACCTCTCAAATCCCCCCAAGTTCCCCTTTAAATTCTACCCTTACCCCTTTGGTGGCCATTATCCTCCCTTATTCCTCTATCGTTACCCTTCCCCAGCCCTTAAATTCCATTTAAATTGGCTAAAACCCACTTTCCGA
Organism: Pinus albicaulis; assembly: GCA_034641835.2. NCBI lineage: Eukaryota > Viridiplantae > Streptophyta > Pinopsida > Pinales > Pinaceae > Pinus > Pinus albicaulis. The sequence continues at coordinate 18,214 of JAXQQM020078587.1, forward strand.
CCTTATTCTAAGGCCTAGCCCCTTCTTCCGCTGGCCCCTTAACCACTTCCCCCACATGCCCGTGCGCTGGGACCAAGCGCTTAAGTCCCAAGCGCTAATCGCAATCGGAAGTCGGGCGAGTGCACATTTTCTTTGTTATATCAAAAAAGTTCCGATGCGATTATTTGTTAAACAAAGTCCTGCGACTTGTTATTCACCGTCGATCTGCTGTTCTGATCCGACGGCGGAGCGCTAATCGCAACCCCGGTTCAATCGCAATCGCAATGTTTCGAGTGCGCCCTCCGATCAATCGAAAACCTTTTTCTCCGACTCCCGATTGCGATCCCCCGATCCACTTCTCCACCGTTGATCTCCCCGCCAGATCGGACGGTCCCACATTAATCGCACCCTCCGCCCGATCGCTAATCGCAAGCCCTTTCCACCGCCCTCCGATTCAATCTCGTCCGTCTGTTTCCCCGACGATCCAACGGTCAGCGCTCTCTCCACCCAATCGCAATCAGAACTTTCAATGTGTGTCACCCCTGTTCCCCTCCAATTGCAATTTCCCGATTACATCATAGCCATCCGTTCCCCTCGCAGATCCAATGGCTCAGCGCTGATCGCATCATCGCCCGTCGCCCCTCTTCATTTCCCGCCGATTGAATGGGAATCGTTGATCTGTGTCCCAGATCCAACGGCCAGCGCCCAATCGCGCCAGACCTCCGATCGCAATCACAAGCCCTCCCCGACGTCTTCCGATTTGATCTCATCCGTCCGTCTGACCAACGATCGGACGGCCTGGCACTAATCACATCCCCTTCCTCCATCGCAATCGAAACTTTTGAACTGTGTCACCCCCGGTCCCCTCTGATTGCGATTACCCGATTTCATCATGACCGTCCGTTTCCTCCCAGATCTGATGGTTCAGGTCTAATCGCTCTCCGCCTTCACTGGGTCCCACTCTTGCATTTGTCTCCGTCATATTTCATGTGTTTTGTATGTTTTTTCCCGTTGTATATGTTATTCCGTCGCCCAATCTCCACCGTTGATCTTTGCTCCCAGACCATGATCTAACGGTCTGCGCTCCACACTACCACCAACCATATTGTTCGTAAGTTTTCACCCCTCCATTTGCATCTCCACTGTTTTCACTGTTCCGCCACCATTCCTCCGCCTTCACTGCATTTCCTCCGCCACCACTGCCCGGGTTTTAAACAGGTTTATTTCAAAGTGTGCAGACATCACAGTGAGGTGTTTTCAGCTTCGCCAGCAGATCAGCAGAAAGGATTCAAAGGGGTTAACACCTGTTATTGACATAATCAATGTTTAGCCCCGTTTTCAAAGGATTAAGGCTCATCTTGAAGACTGATGAGCGCACCAGCAAGTCATTACTGCGCTACCTAACAACAGAGTCCGTTCTCTCCAGACGTACACCGTTCCTACAACGATATCCATGCCTCCTCGAGCTCATAAGCAAATAAATACACGGACAGGAGCTTCATTGAAGACTGTCTGAGCCACAGTGATGGAGGAATGGAGAAACCGTGCAGATATTTCACCAGTTCATTTATTTCAGAGTGGCAGCACAGAGCTCCAAGCACCAGAAAGGACTCTAAAGAAATATCAGAGGTCGATTTTGACCTGACAGAGACTCCCCAGACAGATTACAGAGTACATGCAATACTGCAGAAAGCCATTAAGTGGTATGGGCGTGAACACTTCCACCTTACTATCTTAATGAGACTCATTTATTTTCTTATCTACTTCCGCTTCTTCCCCTTCTCCTATAAAATCCCCAGAAACGAATTGTAAAGGTTGTTGTTGTTGTTGTTCAGTTGTTGGGCATTTGCTGTTAGAGGGATTCATTTGACTGTTAGAACAGTCGTGGGAGGGAGTAGCAGAGTAGTTGTATGTAATAGGCTGGGAGGAGAAGTCTGGACTGTATTAACCATTGAGCTTATTGTACATGACTGGTTTTGCATCAATTAATCAAAGCACATTTCACAGGATCCTGGTCTATTACTATTGGTGATGTTCTCCTTACTTCGTTTAATGCATTTCCATATTGTTTCATTGTTCTTCTGGGCTTGCATCAGAATAATGGTATAGGATTCACCCTTGTTAGGTGCCCTATGTTGTCTTCTCTCCTTGCCTTCAATGTTTTCTGCTAAATGTGTTATCTGAGAATTGATTTCAGTCAATTTAACCAGTGTAGTGGATGTTATTGCCTACTCTCTGATGTATGAATTGGTTGGATCAGTTCTTAGATGTTCTTGTTGGGTTTAAGCTGGAAGGTTTGGGAACACTGGGGATAAGTGTTAGCCCTGTCCACTAGGATCCTTGCGCGACCAGCTTACCTTTCTAAGGTCCCTTTGTTTATCTTATCTTTGTTTTCTCTTGGAGTTGCTAAAGCAGACCTGGAGTTAAATGACCTCTGGTCTGATCTATAAGCAGCCCCTTTGTCTCTTTGAGAGCTGCCTTAGAGTATGTCCAAGCAGGTCTGGAGTTAAATGACCTCTGACCTGATCTATAGACAGAAATTTGGTTGTTTTTCCTTCTTCCACTTTCCCTCCTTAATGTTCCATTCCATCATTTGCCTAAAAGATCCTTTAGTGTAGATGACTTGCCCTTTGAAAGCCTTGGCTAGTTGTTGCATGTAATTCCCTTTCATGACTCCATAGCCCAATGGATGGCATTGTCTTGGCCTATTCTCTTTGCTGAAACATCCAGCTGCTTTGTTTCCTTTCCTCCCATTACTTTCTCAGTCTATGATCTCCTGACCAACCCAGCAACCAACCAACCAACTCATTTAAAATCCCTCGTGCTTCATAACTAGCCTAATATCTCATTTGAGCTTCAAAGATTTATCATTCTTTGCTCTATTTGGAGAGATCCCTCTCCGGGTCCAGGAGGGCTAGATCCCAGGGCCCCAAAGTGGTTTGATGTTGTCTCATCTTTTGGTATTGCCCAAATCTACCAAAACATGGGAACCCCAACAACTTCTATTAGATTACTTTTATTTGTTGCTACTGCATTTGATTTTGAGATAGAACAGATGGATGTGAAGACAACATTTCTTCATCGGGATCTAGAAGAGGAGATCTACATGAAGCAACCTGAAGGCTTTATGGTGAAGGGTAAGAAAGAACTGGTGTGTAGGTTGAAGAAGTCTCTGTATGGGTTAAAACAGTCACCAAGGATGTGGTATCAGAAATTTGATACCTATCTATGGGGACTTGGCTTCACCAGAAGCAAGGATTATCACTGTGTTTATTTTAAATTAATTGGTGACCGTGTTATTTATTTGGTCTTATATGTGGATGATTGTTTCGGGGAATTAACACCCTAGAGGTTGGTTGGGATACAACCTCCACAGAGCAGGGGCGTACTACTTAACAGAGACTCACACAACCATGCATGTTCAGAAAAACTAAATAGAGAAAAATGAGAGATTTACCCGTTGGTCCTACGTTTGAAGTAGATCCACGTGGGGTCCAAACCCCCAGCAACCGTCCTTCCTCTTTAACCTGAAATACAGGAAGAAACCAGCACAAAGGACAAGTTGTACAGCATATATCTACTCTAAATGTTAGTGAGATTCATATAAAACATTAAATAAATCATAATGAATGCTTGTATAACAAATATTCTCATACATAAAAGCATACACTAACACGTTTATTTCGGGAACATCATGATACTTCTGTATTATAAATAGTACGTACAAAAGTAATCAAGTGGAGAGATCACCTGATCCTTCCAAGGCCTTCGCAGACCGTCGTCCGGATCCGTCCAGCCCTTGCCTCGCTAAGACTCCTTCCAAACTGGTGCATACGAGATAACATATAAAGGGATGTATATCTCAAGGAAACAAGGGTTTCCTGAAATGAACTGGGAAAGTGCAGGAGGCACGGGGAATCAGACTTGGATAGGGAATACCAACAGAGTATAATATCAATAATTCTCTCTCTCCCTTAGGCCATACACATGAGGGCTTTTATAGTCCCTCCAAGTAGTTTCAGCAGTTGGAAACAGTTGGCCACAGGCTGGGGTGGTTGAACTACCTGAGTAACCATCAACCCAGCGCGAAATTAGGGATTTTTTATATATTTTTTAATCATTCTAATGGCATACGCGGAAAAGTCTAGCTGGACTCGCGTATACACGCGGAAAAACACGGGCATAGTCGCATATGGGGGATTTTACACTGTTTTTAAGTGAATTTGTCCAAGTCTGTAGGAATGGGTGCCCAAAAGCCATAAAGCAATCATGAATCATGTCAAGGTGAGAAATGATGCTATAACAGATGCCCCCTAATATATGAGGTTAGAAGGGGTACATGATGGCTGAAATGTATTATGCACATAGAAAGAACTTCGCAAGGACAAGAGAGGACTTCACCAGATTTCAGCCTGCCAAAAACCAATGAAAGAAACCAGAGAGTCAACTCATGCTGAGGTGGGCATACCCATGCTCAGTCAAAAATACATCATATGGAAAGTACTGAAATAGATCCAACATGTATACAAGTATAGCTGAACTGTAAGTACACAATGAATCATCTGAGCATGGCCCGGAAATACAAGTCTGAATCAATGTCCAAGTATCACATATAGAAAGCTGATCAAAGATGGTGCAACTGGATGTCTAATCAAATAAGTAACTGAATCTCCAAGTACCGGATCATAAGAGGTGGATCAAACGGTACAATCACGCAACTCGGGGACCAACATATAAGATGTTGTTGTGCTGAACTGCAACATATAAGGGTGGACGGCATCACTGGCAGATACTGAAAGGACTGTCAAAAGTGAACCGAAACATGCTGATACAACCCGAGGTCTTCACCGATCACTATGGCACAATTCTACACAATGGGAATAAATGAGCTGAAGTCGACCATGTGAGAAATCGTTGGATTACAGGGCAATGATGAATCCCGTTAACCAACGCGAGACAACCCACCGATAATGATAATGAGTGTCAAGGTGCCCCAGTACAATCTGACAAGTGCGAATGAATGAGTTGAAGTCGAACACTTGAAAGAATCTACCAATAAGGAGGCAATGATGAATCCCCACTATCGATAGCGAAGAGTCTGCCACTGATGACTGCAAACCCTAAGGTACTGACAAAAAGACTCTAGACCTTATTCCTAGAGCAATGAGTCGGAGTCGATGGGAAAAGATCTGCTGGAAGGAAGGCATTAAGGCATCCCACATCAGTCCAGCGCGAGTGTAACCCGCAGGCCAAGATTTGGAAGGAATCTGACGAAGTAGAGTGATGGAACCAAAACCGAAGTACGTTTCCGACGTGCACAAGATGAAGCTAGCGCACGGAAGAAACCCTCTGAACCAACCAATAATGAAAGCTGACACAGAGGCGAGAAATCCACCGATAGGGTCAAATGGAAATCCAGGTACTGCACGAATCCCAAGTGTGATAATGTGTGGTGACGTCGAACACAGGGGAAACCACTCAGTCAAAGACCCATGATGATGATCAAATGCTGAGCACGAGGTCACCTATCAATGATGGAAATAGGCCCAAGGTGCGGCTCTAGGCTTGCTCTTAGAGCAATGTGTCGTAGTCGATAAGAGACAAACCCGCCGGCAAGAAGTCAATGGGGACCTTCTCAAACCAGCACGAGCAGAAGATCAAAACATCTGATGTGATAGAACATGATACTGACAAGACCGGGAAGGCCGACCGAATAATGAGTCAAGAGACACCGCAGAATGGCCGACTCAGGCTAGACTTCCCTTGAACAAAAGCACGACTCTGTGATGACCATGGCAGTAAAAAGTGACACTGTATAAGTCTGTCTTGCAGGAGGCAAAATAAACTCTCCATATGATTGGAAGAGATAACCAACCGGGGGAGAACTGACAAGTGAAACATGGTAAAGGCTGAACCTAGGTCAAAACTAGAACCATCCCAAATGAAGGAAATATATATAAGTATATGTGCTTTGTTCAAGGGCGACAAACTGACTCTGTACTGCCATCAAAATAATGAAGATACATCCCGTTCCCGCTCTTTTTGTTATATTTAATTTTTTTTGTCTTTTTCATATAATAAGCCTGAAAAAGAATAAAAGAATGCTATGGTACAATGGATAGAACGAGTATCAAGAAAGCAGATGCACTAGTTCCGGGGATTGGAACAATCCTATGCTCAATGCAAGGTGGCGAAAACTGGTCAGTGATACTCAGAGGAATGTTCCATCCATGGGTACAAAAGGTGTCAAGTCGTGATAGCTAAGTGCATGCAATGGTTAACTTGTACAGAAAGTCAAGGTCAAAAGTTGGCTTAAACATTGAGTCCAAATGAAGCCGGCTAAAGGCCAGGATAAACAAGCAGCCAATATGCAATGCAGTAATACAACTTAACGACACCAGGGAGCCTCTAGGGTATAAGCCAGAAAAATGATAAGTGATGAAGGAGAAGAATGAAGCTTCAACACAGAAGACATGGCGGGACTAAAGAGGACTCCCAAGCCTACATAAAAAGCAGCATGGGCAACAAGTGATAGCGAGGAACTAACTAGGAAGCCCATGTAAAGGAAGGCTCTACCATCAAGTCATGATTAAAAAATCGGCGAGTGAAATGGGTGTAATACTCATGACCTGATGGGATCGACCCTAAGGCAAGTGATCAGTATGGAGGCTAGAATGCAAGATGCAACGGAAAGTGATTCCCTAACCTATATGCCAGTGAAGATCATATACCTGCCGTGAAGAGCCGGAAATCATGGATCAAAAACCGGGAAAAGTCTCAAAATCGTCAAAATGTACCTGAAAACATACCAAACTGGGCACTTCCAAGCAATCGAGTTATACAGCATAAGATAGATCGAAATAATAAGCATAAGGAATTTTTTGCGAAAATTTTCAATTTTTAGCCATAAATACACAAATTACCTCTCAATTGGTTCATTATTGCATAGCTGATTTGGAAAAAGTGCTCTGGAGCTAAAAACTTCTTTCGTCAAATCAGGAACAACCGACCGTCGGAATTCAGCGAAACTTCAAGTAGGCTCCTTAATCATCCTGTTGATTCATTTTGTCCATTTGAAAATTAAAATTAAGTGATTTTTTGCTTAGAAACCCTTTCTAAAAATTGCGTATCTGCGCATATGCGGGTTTAATGAAGGAAACCCGCGTATACACGCGACTGTGTACAGGGAAAACCGCGTATGCACAGGGCCGTAACCAAAAAAGCGTGGCTAATGCAAATTTTGATGAAATTTATCAGGATGACCATCTCATGGAGGGAACGTGAGCATAGCGCAGTAGACCAAGAGGTCATGCGGGACCGCGCAGCGCAAAACATCCTCCGAAATTGCGGATTGTTGAAATTCTTTAAAATGCCCAATATGAAAAGTAATGTGCGATTGCTTGAAATGCTCGTAAATTACTGGGAACCAGATTAGGATTGCTTCATAATTGATCAGATGCCACTACGCATAGAAGTGGAGGATATATATTTCATCACTGGACTCTCCAGGAGGTGAGACCCAGTAGACCTTCACGGAAAACCCCTGGGAGGGTTAGCTGTGGAAGATTATGTCCACTTATATTGCGTAGATAATTCCAAAAAGGTTGGAACGCAAATTGCAATTAGAGATATCAGGGATTTGCACATAAAGATCCTCCTTTTCACCATCGGTAGAGTGGCAGGATCTGCCTCACTACATCAGGCGTCCAGGACGCAAATGAGTATAGATGTAGAGTGTTTGATTCACGTCTACGATTGGTGCACAGCCCTGCTACAGAACATGAAACAACAGCTGACCTCTATTCGCCAGGTAAAAACTAAACACTTTGGCTATGGTACCATTTTGACAACATTCTTCTTTGAGAGGGTTCCAGCTTTGAGACCCAGAGTCATCTCGACTATCAGCAGCCCGTGGGATCCAAGAATTGCCCGTTGGGCAAACATGATGAAGAGACTGGGGGGCAGCGAAGTACCCCGCACCACATGGGATGATGAGTTCTTCCTGTGGTGGGGAGAACAGATCATCGCAGTGGACGACTATCCCTATGCTCGGATGGACTTCCGAGGAGATCCGGATCTAGTGCTTCCACTCGGTGCAGCATGGGGAGTAGTCGGTAAGTTTTGCAAAAAATTTTTTAACTTATATGATTTTTTTGGATTTTTTCAAATATGTATGAAAAAATGAAAACAAACATGTTTTTGATTGGATTCATAATGACTGATAATTAAAAATGATCATGTTTCAGATGTTGGACCAGTTCGTCCTGAGGGCCTACCGCGCCACAAGCGCCGCAGAGGTGAGGCGGAGACAGCGGATTCTGACAGGACACTCTAGGCCGTGCAGAGAAACTTGGAGGGAATGACCCACCAAATCCCTATGGCTGCCGTGGAGGACTTTCCGGAAGCCGTCCAGAGACGGGTTGTAGGAGTACCCCGGGACTGGTTTAGATTATTCCGCCGTGTGGCCACTGCAGTTATGTTCTATAGGAACACGACTTCTGGGCAGGGTCCTCAGGAGTAGACAGATTTTATATGTTAAATGACTGTATATTCCTTTTTGAGACTGAACATGATGGGGCATAAGCCCAAGTTTTGTACGAGATTATGGATCCAAATTTTGTAAAGTTTTTGACACTCCGATGATATATATACAGCGATATTTGATGTGATGTGATAAATGTATCAAATGTATGATGTTTTTGATGATTTAAAATTTATTGTATTGAATGATTAATATGCCAATCTAAAGCTTGATTAGCTAATGAGTCAGCAAACCAATTGTCAGCTCGAGGAATATGAATGAATGTTAAAAATTGAAATGACCTTTGTAACAAATGTACCCTCAAGAACAATCGTAATAAAAAAGGATCTCGTACCCGATAAGTGTTGTTCAACTGCGACACCACCAGCTGGGAGTCCAAGAAAACTACCAACGAATCAACACCCAAAGATATTGCCTCCGAGAGTAGACGAATGACTGCAGTGTATTCTGCTACGTTATTGGAAGCAGGACCAATGCAGACTCCTCTTGATACCAACAGCTGACCGGAAGGATAATGAAGCACCCAAGCCGCGGAAGCTAAGTTCCGGGTGTGTCTACTAGCACCATCGGCGAAACCAAAATGACTCATGACATCAACACAACCTGCCAAAGCAGATCAAAAACATCACCACCTCATCAAAAATCGAAAATCAAACAGATATGTACAAAACAAAAACTACTATATACAAAGCAAAATGCCAGGCCAAAGCCTAGGCATAATACTTCTTCAAATAGAGCCCATTTTGGGGCTCCGGCAACTCATTCCCTTCGAAGTCAACCAAGGTATACGCTCCTTTCTTAAGGACTTTTTTGACGATATAGGGGCCATACCACATCGACTTAAACTTTCCCGCCCCCAAGGCATCTTTTTCCTGGGCATAGACCAAAACAAGGTCACCTTCGGAAAAGACCCTAGGCTTAACCGCCTTATCATACTGGACTTTGACTCGGTTTTTATGCGCTTCGTTCAACGTGGCGGCATCTCGACGCTGCTCATCAAGATGTTCCAGATGAAGAAGCCGCTCTGCCAGACTAGAAGTGTCAGGAAGAAGCTCAACAGCCAGTTTAAGGGAAGGAATCTCGCATTCAATGGGAAATACGGATTCTACCCCGTGGACTAACTGAAACGAAGTAAAGCCAGTTGCAGTTTTAACTGACGTCCTGTATGCCCAGAGTGCAGGATATAGCATAATGTGCCAGTTGGATCTATGTTTATCAATTGTCCGTTGAAGAATTGTCTTCAAGGATTTATTCACGGCTTCCACTTGCCCATTGGCCCGAGGATAATATGGAGATGAATGCTCCTGCCGGAAACCCAATTTGAGAGCCAACTCAGCCATCATACTATTCTGAAAGTGACTGCCATGGTCAGTGACAATCTCTCTAGGTATACCAAAACGAGCGATAACTTGGTTGAAGAAGAAAAGAGCTGCAGTCTCACCATCGTTCCCAAAAGTAGGCATAGCCTCGACCCTCTTCGTAAAGTAGTCTACTGCTATGATAATGTACTTGTGACCTTTTGCCGAAGGCGGGTTACAAGTAGTATAATCCATACCCCACTTTGTAAAGGGTCCAACAGTAACGACTGGAAAAAGCGGAGCTGGGTGAGCGCGCATTTTTCGAGTATACACCTGACAAGGATGACACTTCTTGACCGATTCAATGCAATCTTTGAAAATCGAGGGCCAGAAGTATCTAGCACGCAAAATATTTTGGGCTGTAGCAAGCCCTGATAAATGACCCCCACAAGCTCCACTGCGAGAATCATTGAGCACAGCCTCAGCTTCTTCGAAAGTTAAGCAGCGTCTTAGGATTGAATCAACCCCTCGACGGTACAAAGCATCACCAATAATCAGATAATTCTTGGCTAAGTGACGCAGCTTACGACGCTCATCTTTCGAAAAAGAAGAGGGAAACTTCGCAGTCTGGAGATACACAATGATATCCCCATACCAAGGATCTTGTGGAGAGATTAAAAACAAGTGTTCGTCCAGAAAGGACTCATCATAGATCATCTCCTCACCACAAGGCAACTCGGAGATCAATTCCGCAAAGACTAATGACTTCTTGGATTTGGCAGACATGAACTCTAGATCAAATTCTTGTAATATCACAATCCATCTATTATATTTTCCCCCAATCACTCGCCTGCTGAGGACAAACTGAAATGGATTGGCAGCTGCCAAGACATAAGTTTTGCGAAGAATAATGTAATGCTGGAGTCGCTGCACAGCATGGACTGCTGCTAAGGCTAATTTTTCTATCGGGGTGTATCGAAGTTCAGGTCCTACCAGTCCTCGACTAAGGTAGTAAATAACATGCTCAACAAGAGCATCATCCTCCTGAACCATAACCATACCAATGGTAGATTCTGCTGTAGCCAGATACAAAAGAAAATCTCTGCTATAATCGGGTGGACTCAGCAAAGGAGCAGAGGTCAATGCCTTTTTCAAGGCATCGAATGAGCATTGAGCATAGTCGTCCCAAAGAAAAGGAACTCCTTTCTTCAACAGTCTCATATATCCCTTTGTAATTTTAGCATAATTGACGATAAACCTCCGAAGAAAATTAGACTTTCCTTGGAGACTTTGAAGCTGACGGATGGAAGACGGGGGAGGCAACCGAAGTATTGCCTCAACCTTGAAGGGATCTACCCTTATCCCTTCCCTAGACACAATGAATCCCAATAGCCGACCGGATGTAACCGTGAAAACGCACTTGTTCGGATTCAATCGAATTTTATAAAAACGACATCTTTCAAATATTTGCCGGAGGTGACCAGGATGATCCATCCTCTTTCGAGAATGAGCAACTAGATCATCTAAGTATGCCTCGATAATCTTCTTGATGTCGTGGAAGGCGTAAGACATGGCCCGCTGAAAGGTAGCTCCAGCATTTTTAAGACCAAAAGGCATTTTCTTATATGCAAACGTACCCCAGGGACAAATAAATGTGGTCTTATGTTGATCTTCTGGACGGATAGTAATTTGATTATAACCAGAGAAACCGTCCATGAAGGAAAAAATCTCGTTACCGGCACACTCGTCAATAATCTGATCAATGAAGGGTGTGGGGTAATTATCTTTAGGACACGCCTTATTCAGGTCTCTGAAATCGATGCACACTCGAATCGTTCCTTGCTTTTTATCAATGGGAACGGGTTTTGAAACCCATTCAGTCAGAGGAACTGGGAAAATGAATCCCGCCTTAAGCAACTTTTCAACTTCAGCTTTGATAGCTGCTGCCTTCCTAGGATTAACCGGATGAAGTTTTTGCCTCACCGGCTTAGCGTTTTCATACGTCTTGATCTCATGCTGGACAATAGATGGGTCTATGCCAGGCATTTCCTCATAAGACCAAGCAAAAACATCCCTATACTCTTTGAAGAGTTCGGTATAGATTTGAACCTCTTCATGGGAACATTCAGCTCCAATGAAAACGTTCTCGACAATGTTGGGATTCCTGGAGATGTTCACCGGGATAGTAGGAGAGATCACAGCCATGTTCCCTTCAGCATAAACCTGTGCTGGTGCTAAGGGGCTCAAGACTGGGTGAACAGGTCCAGGAGACTGAGGACTTGAAAAACTTGTTTCGACTTCGCTCAAGTCAGGTAGGAAGTAAGACCGATGATGCAAGTCATCCCACGGTCTATCTATACCTGTCATCGCTTCCAGGATGGCCTCTTCAGATGGAAGAGTGGTATCTAGACAATCCTAGGCAGAAGAAGAAGTAAGCGTCCAAGCCGGAGCCACATCACCATCCAACTCTTCCGGCGAAAGAGGAGCTGGATCCGATTCTGCAGTGTCAACAATAGACTGATATGCAATCTCAGCTGCAGAAATCGGGAATGCCATTCCACCCACTTGACCTTCCTCCAATGTGGCTGTTGGGGAAGGTAAGGTCCAAGGGTCCGAAAAATAATGAGTTCGAAAGAACTCTCTTCGAAGGGGAGCCTTGGAGGATGAAATAGCATTAATAGAGACCTTAGGAGGAGGAAGATCAAAAGAACCCATCAGGGAAGAATACATTCCAACTCCCAGATTCTCGACAGGCGCCTTAGTATTATCCAACTTAGGCACAGATGAGTCAGAAGGCGCATCCAGGTCTACAGGAGGACAGTCCAGTTGATCCACTGTGACTATCCTCCCTTCGTGGGGGAAACATACAATTCGAAATAGTGAGGATGCAATGGCATCCATCTCATATATCCAGTTCCTCCCCAACAGAAGGTTGTAGTCCAAGGCTGCATCCACTACCTCAACCTATATGTTAATGGTTTTTCCCCCAACACAGATGGGCAAAGCCGGGACAATACCATGGGGTCTGTGAGAATGACCATCGAATGCAGTAAGAACAGTGCTATATGGAACAGCTTTGGAAGATCCAAGTGTCTTCCAGCATGCGAGAGACATCACGCAAGTAGAAGCGCCCTCATCAACAACCGTTTGAAAGATATTGGTCTTTCGATACGATGATCTAATGTGAAATGCCATGTGATGAGGAAGTCTCTTCTTAAAATTAGTCATATCAAAAGTGATCAGAAGAGAATTTTTCGGATCAACAGCCCCAATGGTAGTGAGCAAAGCACTACGCTGAGCCGGACAAGACTGGAGTACCTCTAAAGCTGACATAGCACAAGGACTTTGCGCCAGATCTTCTACAATCGAGTAGTTCTGGGCAGCCCTCGCGTTCGGATTAATCGTTGACCGCTTAGAAGATGCTTTTGGCATCCGAGGCATAGACTCAACAGTTGGCTTCGTAATGTGAAGCGGCTCAGTAGCATCAAGAACTTCCTTAGCTTTCGAAGATTCCTCTCCGCCATAATCACGGGATCTCGTAGCGACATCCACGTGAGCACTCATCATAAAGATGTTCGATGGAATTTCCCCTTCCTGGGTACCTCCAGAGGAAGCCCCAGGATTTTGGTTCGTGCCAACAACTAATTGCTGCCCTTGGGGAAAAGGGTTTGTTAGCATAGCCTGGGAACTAGAAGAACCCTGCTGGGACAAAAGGCGCTGAGCATCCTGAATTTTCGGGAAAAGGTGCGTGAGATGGTCTCCAGCACAAAGCTTGCATGGAAACTTCACTTTCTTTTTCTCCTTTTGACCCTCACCAACACGCTCATTGGTTTTATTTGCATTTCCCTTCCCGTTCTTTCCCTTCTTCTTGTTATTACGTCCCTTCTTCTTCCCATCGGATTGTTGATTTCCTTTGGGATCAGAAGCTTGGACAGCATTTATAGACAAAGACTGGGAAGGCGATGAATCAGCAGGCACAGCCTGACCAGAAGGAGCAGATTGTAAAGACAACTGATGCAATTGAGAAAGCAGGCTGGCTGCACTACTATTGACCGATCCGACAAGCCCGTCACCATGCGGACCAGGTTTGGGTTTCGATAAATCCAATTTGGAGTGAGGAGCATTGGGTAAATACTTATAAAGCATCCCAGACTGAGAATAGATCAACTCTAACTGCTGGGCCCTAAAGATGGCCTGCTCCTCAGAAAATACCCCAGATAGGGATACATCTTTTGAAATATCTGACTACAGAGATTTCAAAAACCACTCGAGAAGGAACTCACCTGGAATATGGGCTTTGATAAGCCTCTTCCTTCTCCTCCATTCCTGAATGTGATCAGAAATGTGAGTTGCCTCATCCTGCTTAAACTTAGCCAGGAGTTCGGTCCCAGCCTCATATCTGACAAGCAACTGAAAATGGTTAAGAAATGTGACAGCCAGTTCTCCAAATGTGGCGAAACTGCCCCCAGTGAGCTCTATATACCATTTGGCAGCATTTCCAGTTAGGGTGCGCTGAAATAATCTCAACCTGATCGAGTCTTCGATCAAGGAGTTCGAAGAGCACCATAAGTGGAAAGTGGTGATGTGGTCCGCCGGATCCTCTCCATTCTTACCTTCAAACTTTGGAATGTCTGAAGGAAGTTTGGTCGGGACCGGAGGCCACCCCGGACTATAACGAATCGGGTCATTAGTTAACTTCGACAAATCTGGCAAGTTTAACGTTGCCAGAAACGGTAATCGAGGCGGAGCCTGAGAATTCCATCCTTGATGGGATGGATTCCCAACATTCTGAAAAGAATATCCTGGATTTGATAAGGAACCAGGCTGCCAGAAAGGACTCGTAGAAAACGGAGAAGAACCTCCTCCCCACGCCGAGTTACCAAAACCCACACTAGTTCCCCCCGCTGAAGTATTGACTGAAGAGGAAAGCCCCTGGTAGGGGTTCCACGCATTAGACAGAGGAGAAAAAGACTGATAAGCACTCGATGAAGGGAAAGAAGCATTCCCTTGATGACCCGCGAAGAACTGATTCCCTGCCCCAGCCGTTGTAAACACAGGATTCCATCCTGTAAAAGTAGTCGAACTTTGCCCTCCAGACCAAGGGTTGAAACTCTAGGTCTGGGAGGTAAACGGAAACGACCCTAAAGAAGGATTGGAACTGGGAATATACCCAGTCCCAAAGGGGAAACCTTGAAACGAAGCTGATCCACTAGCCATGTTAGACATGGGCGTAGATCCAGCTGCACCGGCGGAAAAGGAAAAAGAGGGATTTCCACTAATGGACATCCCTGAATAGAAGGGACCAGAATGAGAAGCATATGCTTAGGTGAACCCAGAGCCAAACATAGCAGTGCTAGAAGCAATCGAAGATGAAGCAATAGTTCCCCCTGCCTCGACAGAAGCAGGGGTCTGAATGCCTGCAGCACTCACGGTAGAAGCCGCGTTCCCAGTCGTGGCCATCGAAAGATAAGAATGATATGGAAGATCTGGCGGTCTCTCAGACTCTGGTCCGATGTACTGAAGAACAAACGGATGCTCAGGAGGAAGAGGAGATGGACCTGTAGTAGGAGGCTCAGGTACGTCTTCGACTTGAGAATCTTCTTCCTGAGGGAACAAAACTCGCGAGGTGAGCGGAACGCTCCTCTCGAGACCGACACCAGAATCAGGTATGAAACCTTCAGACCTTGGTGGAGGATCTCTCTCCACAGCGTCAGACTCAACATGGTGGTAACCACCTGCTAAATCGCTCCTACGCCTTCTCGAAGAAGGCTCTGCACTCTCGGGAGATAACCCCCGGATTCTCCTCGAACGTCGAGGCGCTTGATCAGCCACTTTTATAGATTTATTAAATTAGACTCAAAAAGTGAAAAGCTAGGCAAACTAGGAGCAAAGAGCACTCACTAAAATAAAAATCCCTGAGAAACAGCAAGCAAACAACCTCCAAGTATTTCCGCTCCGGGTGATGAGGACCGGACACCAAAATACAGGAAAGCGAAGTATAGGGCCTTCCGAAAGCAGTCTGGGATGATTAGGGCCCAGAACAACTAGCGAAGGTATCAAAAACAGTTACGCCGACCTCCTAACGACAGCCTTTGCCGGCTCAAGCACCCAAGCTTCGCAAGGGCACCCCCCAGAAGTACTGCTGAAAGTGATGCGACGTCTGCCTCAGGTACCACGGGTATTCCCCCCCGCAGTCACCTGTGTGGAACCTAGGAGAGGCAACTATGGACACCAATCCGTATTAGAAGCTGGGCGGAACGGTCTTGAGGTCAGATTCAGCTAATCGGAGGGGGGGTATCCCTCTTCTCAACCTTCACTTCCCCTCGCGCTTGACTCTTGGATGAGAGCTTTCCCAGTCCACCTCACGGAGTTGGATTTCGCTCAATTAATCAACTTCTATGTTTGTTTGAGCGGCCTTGGAGAGTTAACTCTCCACTCACCTATTCCAAGGCCCTACAACCTAGCTAGTTGGTGATCGACACTTAGTAAAACTTGCTAGTTGATTTTAGATTAAATTGCTTATTTTAAGGGCTGTTGTATTAAGTCACAAGGATATGGAGATGAAACCAATGGTGTTTTGACGCAAAAGAAATTAATAAAAACTTAACTACATGCACATGCAGTTCTTTGTCTTTCGATGAAAAGTAATCTCTATATAAGTTCTACGAGACTAAAAATTGTATTTTTCTTTTCGAATTGCAAACTCACACTCACAAAAACTAAGAAGCTAACTAAATGATTCAATGCACCTAATGAAAATCACTACAAGCATGTAAATCCTAAGATGCAAAAGATCTCTTAAAGCAAGGTGAAATTTCCCAAAAAGCTCCTTCAGTTTTAACTCATCTTTTGTTGTCCAGAAAGCTAATTCTTGCAATCAAGAACTCTTAATATAAGACAGCAAAACACTCAAAAACAAGAAGAAGAAATCAAATGACAACTCCTCCTCAAAACCAAGCCGAAAACTAGAAGCAAGAAACTTCACAAAAGCTCCAAAAGATATGTCCAAACGAAAATGAAAATGCAACAACAAAAACAAAAACAAGACCAAATGTTTTTTGAGTTTTTGAAATTCAAAAACAAAAAGCAAAACAAATGTTTTTTGGGCTTTTTAGTTTTATAAAGCAAGAGCTCAAAAAGACCAAGCACAAACTATCAAAATCCAAACCCAAAACGAGACCGAATTTCAAGCACAAACTTCAACTATGCTCCCAAACCTTATAAAGCTAACTCGTAGCAAGACCAATAAGAGCAACGGAAGACCAAAAACTCAGCCAATCAGTCTAGACAAATAGTGCAAATTCGCTGCAACACAAAACTCCAAAGAAGCAAGAAAAAGTTCTTCGAAAATTGCAACAAAACCCTAGCCTATGGAACTCAAGAAAACCAATCGAAAACGAAGAAAAAATCACAATGCAAAGCACAACACAAAGATAGGAGCGAGTCAGTGAGCAGAAGCTCTCTGTTCTGATAAAGCAGAACAGCCAAGAATGCTCAGAAAACGATCTTGGAACTCAATCCAGAAGTGCCAGCACCAGAAACAAAACTTTTTCCAAAAGACTAGTTTCCACTCAAACGAAAGAGAGAAAAGACATGAAACCACTTCCTTCACACTCCAGTAAGTACAGAGACTCTACAGACACAGGCCTCCACAGCCAGAAAGGACCAAAAACTCCAGAATCCTATAAATTCAAAATCTGCCTAGGTATACGCGACTTCACAGCTGTGCAACCAGCGTGTATACGCGTCTGTTCTAAGGGAAACTCGCGTATACGCGGTTTCCTTCAGACAAACTCGCGTGTATACGCGACTGTGTGCAAAAGAAGAAGCGTATGCAAAGGTAAATATTGAAAAAAAACAAAAGAACAAGCCTGGAAAAGATACCAAGACTTCAGACTGACTGCAAGAAAACAAACTGGACTGCAAAAGACAGAAAAAACTGTTGGCAACCTACCAAACAACTGAAACAACCCAACAAGAGAATCGCAAGAATGTGATCCCCAACGGAGTCGCCAGTTCTGTTTCGGGGAATTAACACCCTAGAGGTTGGTTGGGATACAACCTCCACAGAGCAGGGGCGTACTACTTAACAGAGACTCACACAACCATGCACGTTCAGAAAAACTAAATAGAGCAGAATGAGAGATTTACCCGTTGGTCCTACGTTTGAAGTAGATCCATGTGGGGTCCAAACCCCAAGCAACCGTCCTTCCTCTTTAACCTGAAATACAAGAAGAAACCAGCACAAAGGACAAGTTGTACAGCATATATCTACTCTAAATGTTAGTGAGATTCATATAAAACATTAAATAAATCATAATGAATGCTTGTATAACTAATATTCTCATACATAAAAGCATACACTAACACGTTTATTTCGGGAACAGCATGATACTTCTGTATTATAAATAGTACGTACAAAAGTAATCAAGTGGAGAGATCACCTGATCCTTCCAAGGCCTTCGCAAACCGTCGTCCGGATCCGTCCAGCCCTTGCCTCGCTAAAACTCCTTCCAAACTGGTGCATACGAGATAACATATAAAGGGATGTGTATCTCAAGGAAACAAGGGTTTCCTACAATGAACTGGGAAAGTGCAGGAGGCACGGGGAATCAGACTTGGATAGGGAATACCAACAGAGTATAATATCAATAATTTTCTCTCTCCCTTAGGCCATACACATGAGGGCTTTTTATAGTCCCTCCAAGTAGTTTCAGCAGTTGGAAACAGTTGGCCACGGGCTGGGGTGGTTGAACTACCTGAGTAACCATCAACCCAGCGTGAAATTAGGGATTTTTTATATATATTTTAATCATTTTAATGGCATACGCGGAAAAGTCTAGCTGGACTCGCGTATACACGCGGAAAAACACGGGCATAGTCGCGTATGGGGGATTTTACACTGTTTTTAAGTGAATTTGTCCAAGTCTATAGGAATGGGTGCCCAAAAACCATAAAGCAATCATGAATCATGTCAAGGTGAGAAATGATGCTATAACACAAGGTATGTACATATTTACAAGACTTATCAAAGTCAATTCAAAATTTATGAACCCTATTATTATAGGACCCTAACAGGGAGGACAGTAAGGAAGGCCCTTGTGCATATTTTCAGATCTTGGCATCAGGCCACTTATTTATTTTCCTCTACAGTGCAATTTCTTTCCAGATCTGCGCTATTTTAAGGGAGGATTTGCAAGGTGGTTTCAGCACACCATTTGGAGAGAAGGTTTGCTAGTGAAGGGGATCTTCCTTTCATCTAGGAGATCTATTTGATGAGGCTGCATTATTTCTTATATTAGATCAGCCACACTTTCCAGATCTATATGTTGCAGTGGATCTTCAGCCCTAGGGCTTAGATCCCCATCTTGTACATGGTGTTTTGTTGAAAACCCTTTGGGGGTTCTTCATCGGAGGTTGTATAGTACACAGATCTGTATTATATCTATCTTTTGAGGCACATATCAGCCCATGATATTTTGTATATTCATTTTTTGTAGCAGTGCCTTTAAAATTGCATTGTAGCAATGTTCCAACATTTTGATATATAATAGCAACACCTCTTTTGAGGGTTTTTTCCATTATAAGATTGTTCTATCTTCTTGTACATCTTATGGCCCATTTATTATACATATTTTTCTACTATTATAATGAATGAAAGGTCTCCATATTGGTCTCCTATTTTGACCTAATGTTTACATTGCTATTTCCATGGTTTTGCACTATATTCCTGCTTTTCCCATTTGGGAATATTACAATTCTTGACATGCCAAGGGATGCAATGACAATTATAGCAAGGTATGAAAATATAAAAAATTCATTGAAATGGTCCTTCAATGTTCGGGATGGGGATTGCAGGGGTGGTGAAAAAATATTGTATAACAGATTACCCCTAAAGCATGAGGTCCGAGAGAGAGGGAGGGGTGAAATGATTTATGAGAACATGCCCAAACCAAAATGATGCCGTCAGAAAATTTGCAAGAACAAGTACAACTGATATCTATGATACATGGATATGTGGTATGGGTGCAACCATCCATAATAGAGTGCATATAAAAACAAGATCTGAGGTATAGACGCAACCATCCAGTAAGAAGGATCATAAAATAGACTCATGTATGGTCACAGCCATCCAATTAGAAGAGTCATGCATATAGTCATGATAAACCAAATTGTCTCGCAGCCCAGATTTCATCAGAAAAAACCCAGGTTCTTCCACTCCATATCGAATCGAACAAGTACAAATTCAAGCATGCAAATGAGTGACCTAAAGTCAAACATGCAAGAAAGTCAGCTGATTACCAACCAATGATGAAAGCTATTAGCAGGCGTGAGAGAAACTGCCAATAATGACAACGACTCACAAGATACAACTAGTATAATTCGGGGAATGTGAACAATGAGCTGGAGTCGAACACCTGCGAAATCACTCGATCGAAGGCCAATGATGAGGACCTTTCGTCGAATGCAAAGAACTTCCCATTGAGGCATGCAAGCTCCAAGGTACCGGAAGGGAGTCTCTGGATAAACTTCCTGGATAATGAGCTGAAGTCGACAGGAAGTGATCGGTCAAAGGAGGGCCATAATGTTTCCCATATCATCGACATGAGACAGAGGAACAAGATGATAGTGAATCAGGACTAAACAGAGGATCAGAGGTTGAAAACTGCAGAAGGAAACTTCTCTTGAACATATCGGTGACATGACTTCGGACGTTGGAAATATTTGACATCACAGGGTCTAAGGTCATGGTGACATGGAAAAGAGTAGATGAGAGGTCAAAATAGATAACCCAAATCCATGGAGGCAAAATGACAAATGGGATGTCCCCAAACTGACACGAATTGCAGAAAAGTGTCATGTTCAAGAGTGGCATACTGCCGACATGACTAAGAACTAGTTCCATTTCCCCCCACCATTTCTGGCAAGTACCCCAATTATTTTTGAAAACAAGCTTGAAGGGGATAACATATGCTTTCCATATAATTTTTTCCTTCAGAAAAATCCATCCTAGTAAATTTTACGAGCCCTAGGAAGGAGGAACTCGGTTACGTCATGGTGACAATTTCCGATGTCATTTATATTTTAACGAGTTCGACAAAGGAAGAACTCGACAAATTTTCATGTTGAGAGAGTTTGAAAAGAAGCGGAAAAGAAAACTCTAGTAGATCCCTTTTCGTAGGTAGTCTCAAAAATCTGAAAAGGTATAAAACAATATCTGGGAGAACCTCTTATTCATGATTGGCTAAGGTATTCATTTTTCGTAAATAATATGTCCCATCATGAAAAAGGGGTAAACGTATATTGCATAGATGAAGTTTCGTAGCCTTTAACGAGTTAAAAAAGACAAGAGTCTCGGCAATCTTTTCAATTTTAGAGAGTCATAAAAGAGTTGAAAGATGGCTCTAGGGGGTGACTTTTTCGTGTTTTTACTGAGTCCAAAAAATTAATAAAATACAACTTGTCACTTCATCATCATCATGCTTACGACCTAATGCTGCACAAGAAATGCATGTAAAACCCATTTTTCGAGATAAAATATTAAAATAATCAAAAAATAAGCTCAAAAACCTAATTATGGTTTCGAAAAGGTTATAAAATGATAGAAATAGTAAAAATAAATTACTTTTCACCTTTTCACCTCTTGTGAGCAATTTAACATTTTTAACTGTGATCTTGTGGAGCCGGCAGCGGATAATATAGTACACCAATCACAAATCCGTTTTCTTCAGGTAAGAGCTCTTATCCTTGCCTACATTTTAAGCTAGATTTCATTGCTTGCATTCTCATTTTTTTAATGCTTTTGGGGGGATTTTGTTCAAGGTTGGGCGCGGCGGTTGGCACGGGTTCCAGGCACGGAGTCGCGCCAACCCGCCTAAAATTTTAACAGGGAGGCGCAAATTGGCGCTGTTGTTTCTAAAACCACCGCGCCAATCGCTGCAAGTAATTTTGATTTAAAATCTGCTCAAATAGCCTCATTTAAACAATTTAAAAGTGAAATATTCGACTAATGAAATTCCCAATGATGGTTTTGCAGGTGATTGAAAGAAAAAAAGGTCATTGAATGGAAGGAAAGAGAACACGGGGAGGAAGATGAGCTAGCCATGAGAAGTGTGAGATGCATGGATGCCTTAAGAGACTATGGGCTCTTAAAATTATTCATGGCACCGTGTCTTCAAGCTCAGCTGGAGTTACTACAGTATCTGATCAGGGTGTGGGACATTGATTATGAAATATTTATGATTCATGACCAAGAGTTGGAGATCGAAGTCTCTGACATATATTTCATCAATGGGTTATCATGGAGGGGAGCACTACTGATCTTGACAGGTACTTGTACTACGATGGAGAGCATGGGTATGCTCATAGACAGAGTTTTCCCAGGAGCAAAGAAAGGATCGAAGAGTGGAAAAATAGATATCTAGTCAATACCCGATTTGGCACTAAAAGTAGTGCTGCACACTATAACACAAGTTTTTGGATCTCAAGCCCCTCACGAAGCTACAAAAACATAGCTTCAACTTGCCCTAGACTATATGACTCCAACCATTTTCAACTGGGCAGAGGCCGTAAAAATCAATCTGAAATGCCAGTTAACGAAGTGCAAGAACAACAAGCTAAAACAATTTGGTTATGGGTCCATCTTGGTACCATTCATCCTAGAACGGTTGCCAATATTTCAATGCTAGGAGGTAATAGTACATGCACCACAAGCATGAGAGCCACAGATAGTCCATTGGGCAGAGTTGATGCCTCGATCAGGAGGTAGTCAACATATGTCATGGAGGTCGGAATTCTTCGACTGGCTCCGCTGACAACTCATTGTCATGGAGGAGTGGCCCTATATTGGAACTGACTTCATGGGTGATCCAGACCTTCCACTCCCGGAAGGAGAGGATTCAGATGAGATTGGGTAAAACTCATTTTTTGATTTTGATGAGTATTATTATTTTTTGTTTATATATGTTTTGATATTTATCCATGTATTGTAGATGTTGACCCAGAGAGACCTGCAGGGATGTCTCCAATAGCACGGAGGGTCCCGTGTGATTTCGAGGCGGCCCCTCATGGTGAGGGAGGTAAGGAAGAAGAGATCTCAAGCAACCTCGAGGGACTCACTAGCGTAATCCGAGATTATGTGAGATTCGAGGATGTTCCTTATGCATACCAGAGGCACATTGTGGGGGTTTCTAACCGCATCCACCATTTATTGAGGCGGCTTGTGCGTGCAGTGACATGTTATCATGAGCATCATGCTGATTAGACGCTTAGGATTTATTTCTGCATATTTTTTGAGAGACATGATGTCTCGGGATGTAACCAAAACACATATATTTTTTGAAATTATGATGCATGTGGATGCAAACAATCGATATATATATATATATATATATATATATATATATATATATATATATGCCTATTTTCCTATCTAAATCTTGTTATGTGATGATGATGCTTTTAAAAATTATGCAAATGTCTATCTAATACAATATTGGCTACTGCATCAGTTAACACATTCATACCTCTAGGAATATGCTGATATGTGATATAGTCAAAATTCCTTTCTAATAAACAAACACGTAAATACAACCTTAAAAGCTGAGGATTTCTAACAGAGTAATGCCCATTAAGATGAAGAACAAAAATCTGAGAGTCTAGGTTAACAATTAATGCACGAATGTCGAGAGAAATGGCCTAGGTTAAGAGTTCAATGATGACACTATATTCAATAGCATTATTTTTTTTTCATCCTAGATAAATACCTTGAAGGTCTATCAACTCACCATTAGGAT
This sequence comes from Pinus albicaulis, assembly GCA_034641835.2. Lineage (NCBI taxonomy): Eukaryota > Viridiplantae > Streptophyta > Pinopsida > Pinales > Pinaceae > Pinus > Pinus albicaulis. Next base: position 41,829 of record JAXQQM020078587.1, read on the forward strand.
TATAAATCACCCAGGCTGCAGAAGATAGATTTCGGGTACGGCGGGAGGCACCATCTGCAAAACCAACATAAGGAGTGTCATACATCGGCACAGTAAGAAACGACATAATAAGCAGGAAAAACTGCTTGCAAAGCACACCAAGCCAAAAAATGTACAAAAATTAAAAACATACTTATTTACAAAAGGACATGTACGAAAACTCGTGCATAGTATTTTTTGAGGTACAACACGTTTATGGGCTGATTCAAAGGATAGCCTTCATCCCCGTTCTGCAAAACATGCTTAACGATATAGGGCCCATGCCACAAGGGTTTGAATTTTCTTGCCCCCATCTTATCATGAGCTTGGTCATACAAGAAGACAAGGTCTCCTTCTACAAAGGTACGAGGGGAAACTGTATGATCAAAATGAGCTTTGACCTGCTTTTTCTATGCTTCTATAACTAGGGCAGCAAAGCGGCAAGTTTCATGAAGCCTCTCCAAATATAGAAGATGCTCTTCCTCTGGTGAGGTATTAGGCAGTAATTCAACAACTATCTTGAGAGAAGGGATTTCGCATTCAATCGGAAGGGTAGATTCAAGACCATAAACAAGTTGGAATGGAGTGAATCCGGTTGCATCCTTCACTGAGGTTCGGTAATCCCAGAGAGCTGAAAATAACATGAGATGTTAGTTGGACTTGTGCATCCCAATCATACACTGAAGCATAGTGACTAGAACTTTGTTCAGGGCTTCAACTTGGCCATTGGCCTGAGGGTAGTATGGTGTTGAGCTGTCGTGATGCAGACCCAGCTTAGAAGTCAGATCAACCATCATGTAATGGCGAAAATGAGAGCCATGATCAGTGACAATGGATTGAGGGACGCTAAACCTGGTAATGACATGATTGAATAGAAATTGTGTAGCCATCTTACCATCAGCTGTGAATGTAGGCATTGCTTCAGTCTGTTTAGTGAAGTAGTCCATGACTATGATAATATAAGCATGCCCCCTAGCCGAGTGAGGGTTACATGTCATAAAATTTATGCCCCCACTTCGCAAAGGGACCAACGGTAATGACAGGGTGGAGGTGAGTGGGTGGCGTGTGCATCTTGTGCTAGTAAATCTGGCAACCGTCACACTTACAGACAACAACAATGCAATCTTTAAAAATGGTAGGCTAGAAATATATAGCACGAAGGATATTTTATGCAGTAGCATATCCAGACATGTGACCGCCACATGTGCCAGAATGGTAGTCATTGAGGAATTTTTCAGCTTCCTCGAGAGTTAAACACTGGCGGAGAATAGAATCAACTTCGATGCGGTATAGAGTATCTCCAACTATGCGATAAGGTTGTGAATGATGGCGAATGCGTCGACGAGCATCCTTCGTCAACTTGGATAAAAAAGTGGAAGCATGGAGATAGACGATGATATCACCGTACCATGGATTGAGGGTGATAATGAGAAAAAGGGTGTCGTCTGGAATGCATTCCTCATAACCAGAAGGAGCAGAGGTAGACGGTAAAGAGAAAATCAAATTGGAAAAAACCAATGACTTCTTCGATTTGGCATTAGTGAATTCCAAATAAAAATTTTAGAGGATAATGATCCACTGTGATTGTTTTCCCTCTAGAAAATTTCGAGTCAATATATAGGTCATGGGGTTGCAATCAGAAATCAAGGTTACTGTGCAAAGTAGAATAGAATGACAAAAATGTTGGACGGCTTGAATAGTAGCCAACGCCAATTTATTGACATGTGTGTAATGGGTTTTGGTATCGAGAATATTGCGTCTCAAATAATAAATGATGTGCTCATCACCATCATCATCATCCTGTACTAGAACCATGGCAATAGTGCTAAATGCGGCAGCCAAGTAGAGGGAGTAGTTGCGCTGATAATTGGGAGTATGCAAGAGAGGAGCATTGGTAAGCAATGTCTTCAGTGCATCAAAATATTTTTGGGCAATCTCATCCCAGAGGAATGGAACGCCTTTCTTAAGCAATCACGTGAATCCTTTGGCTACTTCGACATAGTTCGGTATAAAACGGCGCAGGAAATTAGATTTCCCTTGCAGACTCTGCAACTAATGTAAAGATGAAGGGGAGGGGAGATTGACAATAGCTTCGACCTTAAGAGGGTTGAGACGAATTCCATCTTGAGAGACGATAAACCCTAGGATTCGACCGGAATCGATGCAGAAGATAGACTTATGCAGATTGAGTCAAATTTTTTAGCATCTACAACGAAGAAATATTTAACGGAGGTGATCTGGGTGGTCCTTACGCTTAGCAGAATGAGCCGGAAGGTCATCCAGGTAAGGTTGAACAATGCGCTTAATATCATGGAAATCATATGACATTTCTCTTTGAAATGTGGCCCTATTATTCTTAGGGCCAAAAGGGAGCTTGTGTGCGAAAGTTCCCCACAGACAGATAAAGGTGATCTTGTGTTGATCGATAGGAAAAATATTGATTTGGTCGTAACCACAAAACCCTTCCATAAGAGAAAAGATCTCACTCCCAACACAATCATAAATGATCTGGTCAATGAAAGGAGTGGGATAGTTATCTTTAGGAAAAGCGCAATTAATGTCTAGTAATTGACACAGACTCGAATAGTATGCTGGTTCTTATCCACAGGGATGATATTAGAAACCCATTCTGTCAAGGGGATCAGATAAATGATGCCAACTTTAAGAAGTTTTTCAACCTCTCCCTTGATGGCAACAACATTTCTAGGGTTCATGGGATGAAGACGTTGGTGAACAGGATTCACGTCAGGATAAGTAAGGATCTCATGCACAACTATACTCAGATTGATGCCAGGAATTTCTTCGTAGGACCAAGTGAAAACGTCTTGAAACTCTCGGAAGTGACTAGTATAGACCTCGATCTCATTCGGAGAATAGGTCACCCCAATGTGGATGTTCTTTACAACCCCTGGTTTAATGAAGATTTCAATAAGAATTTTTTACGTAATGTTTCCCAGGTTACCTTCCGTGAAAACTTCATGTGTCAAGATGGGCATTTTAAGTGGCTGAGAAGGAGCTTGGGAAGCGAACTTATGAATACAAGTAGACATGGAACCAAGGCCAGGCATAAAGGAGGCACTATGATGACTATCATCCCAAGGAGGATCCTTGAGAGACATGGTTTCCATGATGGCCTCATCTGTGGGAAAGGTCTCATTCAAAAGATCAGGAGAATCCGAAGCGCCGAGCCAAGGAGATTGAGAATACGTGTAAAGAGACACACTCAAAGGAGTATGATCAGAGGGAGGAGGAGCCGAAGCCGAAATAATTTTTCAATAATCGATTTCTATTGGGCTCAAGGACATCGCGTCGCCAAACGAATCAATCTACTTGGGAAATTGGATGATCCATGGATTAGAAGACGTGGATATCATGTTGACCTAAGAAATGTTGGGTGGAGGAAGAGAAAAAAGACCCATAAGGGCATCATATTTGAAAATACCCGGTCCTATGCTCTCATAAGGCGTAGGAATATGATCTACATATGGAACATTGCTCTCAGAAGACGTGGAAGTAAAAAATGACAATTGATCGAAAATAATGATCTTTCCTTCGTGCGGAAATCAAATAACACGAAAGAGAGTGGAGGGGATGAATAACATGGTGTGAGTCCAACTGTGACCGAGGAGAATATTATAATTGAGTTTGGCGTCAACGATTTCAACCTCAACGTTAACCATTTTCCCTTTTAACGTAATAGGTAAACTGGTGAGAACACCAAGAGGGTGAGATTCCCTTCCGTCAAAAGCTTCTAAAGCGTTTGGAGATTGATTGAGGGCTAGAGAACCAATGACTTTCAAACAGGAAAAAGACATGATGCAAGTAGATGCAGTCTCGTCCATTACTTCTCGATGGATATTATTTCCATTGATCCCAACTTGGATAATCAGGGCAAGCTAGTGAGGGAGACGTGGGATGAAATTTTCCAAATCGAAAGTGATAAGGCTGGAATCAGCGGGGTCAACCCCTTCGATGGAAGATAGAAAAGCCTTCCTTTGTGATAGACAACTCTAAAGGAATTCAAACGCAGACATAGAAGATGGCGCGTGAGCCAAATCCTCAACAATACTGTAATGCGGAGCACAGGCATTTGGATTATAGGAAGACTTCCAGATTACACCTTTAGAAGGTGGATGTACAATGGGCTCAGTACTGGGCCTTTCAATGTGAAGAGGGCCAAAAGAAGGCGGGGGGGGGAGGACCATCAACAATCTCTTTCCCTGCTACCTGACGTGGTTCAGTATAATATTTCGATCAGGTAGCAATAGAGATGGGTGCAGGACCATTCATCATGAATACCTGAGAGCCAAATGGGGTGGTGGATTGAGGGTTCTCCACCATCTGAGTTTGCTGCGATGGGAATGTTTCTTTAAGAAAAACCATAGTGCCTTGAGTAGTCGACTCACCTCGGCCCGTCATGGACAGTCCTTGGTATAATGCTCATTGTTACAAATCAGACAGGGGTACTTCGGTTTACGTTTCGAACCATCATTAGCGTTAGGTTTTGGAGAATCTTGTTTCAAGGCATCGGATTTGGCCTTACATTTACCCTTTTTCTTACCCTTGGAAGCTTTATCTGCTGGAGTAGACTGGACGACATTCACTTCTGCGGTCTTACCAGGATTCAGAGGAGGTTGAGAAGCAGTATCAATGGAAGAAGTAGATTTTTTCTTCACAGGATTTGGAGAAGACTTATGAGAATTCTGATACATAGAACCAATGATACCATCGACAGATAGAGTCGCTGGTGCTTCGGTAGTTCCATGTCATTGAGCATCGAGAAAGAGTTCATACAACATGCTGCATTGAGAGTAAACGAGATCGAGGTATTGGGCATGAGCGATGGATTGTTCCTCAGTAATGCATGCCCCCATAGCGATGTCATTAGCAATCAGACCAATAAAAGAGGTAGTGAACCAATCAGTCAGAAGGTGATCAGGAATCTCAAATTTGATCAAATGGCGACGCCGCCTCCATTCATGAATATGATTGGAAATATGAGTAGCCCGATCCTATTTCAAGGATGTTAGGAGGTGCGTCCCAGTTTCATAACGAACTGGTAACCGAAAGTGCTTGAGAAATTCCATGGAAAGAGAGTTGAAATCTTGAAAGATGCCGCAAGAGAGTTCAATGTACCACTTTGCAGCGGCACCAATGAGATTCCTTTGGAAAAGATGTAGTCGAATTGAATTTTCAACCCAAGAGTTAGAGGAGCACCAAAGATGGTATGTCATAACATGCATTTGGGGGTCTTCTCCAGACTTACCTTCAAATTTGGGACAATCGCCAGGGATTTTAATCAAAACCGGAGGCCAATATGGATTATGAAGGATAGGATAGTTTGTCAACTTTGACACATCGGGCAGTTCCAGCGTAGCGAGAAAATGAAATTACAAATTGAAAGGCATTGCAGGCCTTTGATAAAGACCAGTATCGGGATTCCAACCAGGTTGGGAGAAATTCTGACCCCATATGTTCTGTCTCAGAGGATTTTTTCCATAGGAGTTATAAGCCTGAGAATTATGCCCATACACCAGTTGAGGACTAGGATATTGGTTCTGAGCGAACCATTGAGGTCCTGTCTGAGCAACATATGGATTTTGTTGTGGAATGTAAACAGTGCCTTGGGGTGGACCTTGTACCATCTGAGATTGACCTTGAGGAATAAAAGGCAGGCCCTGAGGCTGCACGGGTTGCCCCTGGGGTGCAGGTTGACCCAGATGTTTCGGTTGAACAGGTTGTCCCTAGGGTGTAGGTTGGCCTGAATATTGGGGTTGGACAGGCTGTCCCTGGGGTGCAGGTTGGTCGGGATACTGAAATCCACCAGGTTGTCCCTAAGGTACAGGTTGGCATGATGGTTGAGATGAGCTAGGTTTCCCCTAAAGACTAGGTTGGCCTGGCTGAGCAGTAGAGGGTTAACCTTGCTATACAAAAGTTGGGCCTTTCTGAACTTAAGGTTGATTCAGTTGCACAAAATGTTTTACCTGAGATGGATAGGTTTGCCCCTAGGGAACATAAGACATTGCCTGTTGAACATAAGGTTGACCAACAGGACGATAGGGTTATCCCTATTAGACCAAAGGTTTTCCTTGAAAGGGTTTTCCTTGTGGAGTCCATAGAGTTGTCCCTGTAGGTATCTAAACTGGTTGGGGTAAACCGGCATTTGAGGTGTTTGAACATATAACGGACCTCGCAGGTGAGGCCCATGTAAATAGATGTGATTTCCACACTCATCGTAATAATGCAGAGGATTAATGGGAGCTTGCACCTACTGAGAACCCTGAGGGAAATAATTCTATTGCTAAATGGCCATCATGTACTGATCGTAAGTCAAACCATCAGGAATCAAATTAGAGGAGACAGGAAAAGTACCAGTAGGTTGATGGATTCCTGATACGTGAGCCTGTGATACACTCACGGTAGGCCCAATAGGTATCATGGAAGCGATAAGAGTTATCCCACGAACAACAGAATATGGCGATAGTGATGGAATCACACTAACAGAAGGTGCGGACGAAGCCACATAAACAGTGGGTTTGGTTGGGACCAACATAACGATCGTCAACATGATGGGAGTCGAGATGGACCCGATACAAATGAACCCTACGAGGGAGATGATGTACCTAAAAATATGGGATTCTAATACAAATATGTAGCACCATAAATCATCTGACTCAATGAATGATAAATAGCCGAGAGAATGGAAGGTTGTGAGGAAGGTTGACCTGAGACATAAGGAAAATTCTTCGGAGGGAACTGATATTCTCCAATAGAAACATAAGTCTCTTCACTAATGATGGGACTTGTAGCATCCATGTTTGAAGAAGACATGCTGTTGGCAAAAACTCAACGAGTAATTGTAAGTAAGGCATGTGTTAATGGCGATTCGAGTGGTTTCGAAGGTAAAGGAGGATCTCCTTCCTCCCTAAAACCAGCCCAAACGTCTGGAGATTTCCAATTGATATCAAATGGTTCTCACAAGAGGATACCGAGTGGAAAGAGGGTGAACACTCAAAATAATATAACGCTAGTAACCTAAATTCTTAGCAGACTGAGATGTTTCCGAAGAAACTTCGGGAGAAGGATCTTCACTACGAGGTAATGAAGGGGACGACTAAACTGGTGGTTCAGCCACCATGACTTTATCTAAAAAATAGGAGAGAAAAGAGATAAGCAATTCGAGGCTTCAAGACCAAGGAATAAGGAAGTACTTATGAACAAGCCAAGAAAATAACTTTAATGCTCGTTTGATCATAGGTAATTAATTTTAGGACACTGAAACAAAACTCTGCCTTTTCATATTTTAAGAGTCAAGAAAAGGGAAAAAGGTGACTCTAGTCACTTTCAGGTTGAACGAGCTTGAAAGGACAAGTGCTCGATGATATTTTCAATTTTTAGAGAGTCACGAAAATATCAAAATGACTACTCAGGAAATCTAAGCAAGAGGGTGTACCAAGCTTCCATGAACTGCAATATACACCTTGGTATCAAATGAATGAGAAATTACCAAGGACTTGACGTACGTGTAGGAAGTCTCCCCAAATGTTGTGTTCGGTGTATCATAGTTTCAAGGTGACAGAATTAGCTTCCTATGGATAAAGGATTGAAACCTATGAGGGTCTCCCTTTATATACTCAATGGTATGGGGAGCACAAGTCCATGCTAGTGCTTTCTACTACTAGATTGCGAATGACAACTACTAGGTTTAATGACACAGGAACATGTCAGTATCCTAGACCTCTAAATATGAGCGTTAAGTTTCAATGCTTCCTTAGGTCGATTGAGTTCATTTTAAAGTTGATATTGAATTAATGTTGCAGTTTCAAGGCCTTACTGAATGTAATCAAAAATCCCTAATGCACAACTACATGCGAAAGAACATCATTCTGATTCGATGAATAGCTAGCTAAGAGAGGGATAAAAGTTCACAATGAAGCAGCAAGAAATCGAATGCAAGAAGAAATTTTCCTAATGCTTCTAACACAACCAAAGCAGAAAATGAAAGGGACTTCTCTTGTTGTTCAATTTTAATGAGAAAGATACTAATGCAAAAGAACGTCTTTCATTTTCAAATAGAGAGAAATAATGCAAATTTTGTTCTTTTAGATGAATGGGAAGCAATCATGCACTGTTACACTAAAAGACAAAATGAATACTAGTTTTGAGCAACTCAAACGAAATGACCAAAAAAAAAGAGACCAATTCAGTATGAATGTAAAAAAAACTCAAAATAGACATGCATTCTGTCACGCAAAAAGAGGGCTTTAAAATCAAGTTAGTGAGTAATGTGATCTATGCTCAGCGTGATAGATAGAAGGTCGAATAGACACTAAGATGACAGTTCAATGACCCAATGACATGAAGAATCGACAGAAAAGATCAAACAATCAGTCAACAAGCTGAAAAGATGAAAGACTAGACTGACTCAGACTCAACTCAGAAGCTCAGTGAGGAGGTGGCCAAACAAGCATCGAAAGACACCTAGAAACCCTAGGATGAAGAACCACACTGATCAGATGAGGAACAAACAATTGAAAAGAATGAGACTGGGAAGTCAAAACAATTCAAGTGGACCAATTCAGGGGGAAAAACCAATCCAGAGGCAAGACACACTGGAAAAACTCAGGCAATAAGCCCAAATCCAAACCTACAGGATTCGACGCGACTGTTCAGCTATAATCAGTGTTGAACGGGGGAAATCACTCTTGTAAAACAAGAATAAGGCACCAATCAGCGCGACTATCAAAGAAATAGTAGAGTTGAGCTAGAAAAACAAGGAAAGGATAAAAAGATAATAAGAAAAGGCCAGACTTAACACTCTGAGACTAAGTATGATGGCTGGAAATAGTCAAACAAGAAAAAAAAAGCAGAAAAGTGTCAATATGACTAAAGTAGGACAGACAAGTGAAATACTAGATGAACAATGAGAGATGACAGATACACTGATCCCCAGTGGAGTCGCCAACTTGTTGAGTAGGAAAATCCCCTCTGTGGATAGAGGCAATCCCTCTAGCCCTAGGGTGGGTCTAGCAACAAGGAGGCATGCTGGACTTTTGGAATCCTATATTATAAATGAAAAGCGAGATGGGATATATGACCTACTTTCATCCAACACTCTTGTCATAGCTTGCAGCAACGGTCCTTCAATATTTGTCTTCACACGTTGCAGTCCTTCAGTGATAATGTTCGTGTATCTGCACAAAGATCAAGTGAATGATGACATCATACGAAAACATACTTTCATTTACAGCTATTCGATTGGTCAAGGAGAATCAAACATTTTGTATATATGATTAAACACAAAATTGGAACCAAAAAACCAGTCATGTGTTAATAATAGAGAAAAGAAGTTTACAACCTTAATGCCTTGACGTTGCAGCCTCCTTTGACGGGTTCAGTCGGGTGCATCTCAAGAATTTTTCGGGGATTGGACTTGGTGAGGCAACAGGCCTAAACTCTCTCTCGACATTGTATTCTTCTCTGCCTTCTCCTACGCACCAGCTATAGTAATGATTGTTCAGCTAGCTGAAACAATGTGAGAAGGAAGTATTTATAAGAGAGGAGGAGGTGGTTTGGGATCCCTCATAAGGTGGAGGAAGGGTCTATCCCTTTGGGAAGTTGCACAATTGTAGGAAACAAGAATCCAAAGGGAGGAACATGATTTTATTCAGTCTAATAAACCATGATGATTCCACTTGTGGAGCGATAAAAATGTGTCTTTGTAACTCCTAATTACCTCACATTAATTGTCAACCCAGGGACGACTTTTTGTTTCAAGAGTGTACTCAGTCTGAGGCGGCTATTTACTCAAGAGTAATGTTTGTGAAGATGTAGTATAGAAATACAAATGCAGAAATAATAAATGTTTGAAAAGAAATCTGCTTGAAAAGAAATCTAATTACAAATGACAGAAATGTAAAGACTACACTACAGCAACCTTGCTAGACATCGATTAGGGATGCAGTAGTAATAACTCTTTCCCCTAGAAATCGATGTGAGATGACCAAATATGGGGACCTGGAATGATTAGCTCTGCCCTCTACAGTTTAGAGATCTCAAAGCAAGTGAAAACAACTCAAAGGAAATGAAATCTAAAACGCAAACTGGAAAGGAACATCAATCTAAAAGCAATGAACAAGAATTGAATAGCAGCGTAACATAAACAGTGAATTCAATTCATAACCAAGCAAACTAGATTTCTACTCTTTAATCATGTCGACAACCACGCAACAATCAACTATCGTGATTCATAAACAAAAGGAATAACAACTGGAATTAGATACAAAAAAACAACATTTTATAACAATTGAATCATGAATCATGCTTCTTGTAAAGAATGGAATAACAATGACTCTGTATTTGATCCAATTAGCAATAACTCAATAAATAAACGAACTTCACACAACAGAAATAAACCAATAGAAATACAAACAGCAGATCGCTCCACCAGGGCCGGGCCCTCAACCACCGTTGAAGCGTTGCTGTGCTTTACTCCAGCGCTTGAGAAATGGAACAACAGTGAACTCTTTTATTAATCAGGCATCAATAATGTTTACAAATAGCTCACACTCTCTTAACAAGAGCCGATGCACAATTCTGCAAATTACAATAAGAAAAGTCTCTCCATCCTCCCTCCTCCAATACACAATACATGTTTCTCCTTTTATAATCAGAAGGTGGAGAAATTAAATAGCAAATAGGATCTCTAATAATAATATTGAATTTCTTCCAACCAATTGATCAACAATAAAATAGATTTACATCCCTCTTTCAACAACAGGAAGTCGAATTTGGCTTTGTAGCTGAGATTTGGAGGACGGCCGCAACCACAGATCTGAGAAAATCGTGCTCAAAGAACCCTGCGTTTCTCTCAGTACAAGACAAATTTGGGCAAACCGTTCTTTATGAAAGTTAATTGGGTCCGTTCTGAACAAAACCCATGTTCCGGATTTTCTAGATTCGTCTTCATTTGTTCAGAATCTCAACCGCAAAACTATCACTCCTTATTCCAGCGCATTTCTGAGTTGGCACTTTTAATGATCAAATCTTCAATCTGGAAATTATCTTGGAGGCTAAAAATGGTGAATAATGTTATAACCAACTTATTAAAACTATCATTGATAAAATAATTCATAATCATCAATTTATTAGAAATAAAAGAAGATAAATAATATTCATCCATAAGAGCATAAATCATTTATAAAATGGATTTAAATAATAAATTATAATAAATGACGTGATGAAGAATGGTAGAAATGGGTGGAATAAGTGTTCACAAGTGATAATAATAATGGCATATTAACGGCCCAACATACCCCCACACTCAATATGTTGCATGTCCTCATGCAACGAAAACTGAATATATTGCATGTCCTCATACAACCCAAAGACAAAAACCCATGTGTTAACCAAGCAATAAAAAATATGTTCATCTCAGCTCATGAAATGGATAGAACAAATGAATTCTTCCTTAATTAATGAATATTCAATTTTAGCAATCTTGATGAAGGCATAACAATTTTTACATTGACATTCAACTATATGTATATATGAAGTTGCAACAAAATATGATATAAGTAACAGCAAACTTCATTAACCATTTTCTCAAAAACTACAAACCAGATTTTGTTGAAATGTTGCAAGTAAGTTTATAATATATGAATGTCTCTATGATCCAAAAATCAGATCGTTTTGATGCACGGATCATGAGATATAAACAAAATGGTTGTAGGTGAGAGTGCATGATTTCCGAAATTTTATGAACCAATTTATCTTGAAATTATCTGGGTTTGTATTAATGATACGTCTGTGTTTTCCAGAAATCACAAGAATTGAGTTCATGGTTTTTTTTTTAAATATTATGGAAATCAATTTCTGCATTGTGTAAAAATGAAATTGTATGCCTTAATTGAAAACATCCATCATGCGTAGCAATTTCTCCCCCTCTCTGAAAAATTAGCATGCCCTCATGCGATGCTAGAAAACAAATAGAGGTGGTTGCTACCAGCTGTTGAATTCTATGCTTGGTGTAAAACAACATGGAATAAGGGAGGTGTTGAGAGTGAATAAGAATAGCAATGGATGATAAAGAAGATGAATAACATGGTCATAAGAAAGAAATGAATGAAAGGAACACTCCCCCATACTCGAAAATGATAGGCTGCTGAAAAAGGGAAAGTGGTAAAGATGTGGAATGAAGGATGATAAATAATGCTCAAAATGGATTTTCATGAAATTCTCCTAAATTCGTAATAAATCAGAAAATTATGCTATTTTACCTCAAGTTTTACCTCCAAAAATGTGGAATGACAGATATGGACTGGCATTTGTTAAAGCAGAGTTGGTGTTGAAAGTGATGCAAAAGGTGGAATCCAGGTGAGCACATCATGTCTGAAGAATTGTTCACGTTCGCGAGTCTCTTCTGTTAAGTGCAATAGTGTGATCATGCTATGAATAGAATTATGCCCATACTTGTTGTTTTCCTGCAAACAAAGCACTATTTGGCATACAATGTTCTTGAATCCATAGTGTAAGCAATAGATAAGATGCATGCAAAAATTTCAATCAGAAAAACTTATGTATACATGCAATACCAATATTTTGGCAAATCAACAAGTGATGGCAGAGTGCAGTAATCATATCGCATGCAATCCCATAATGCATACATTCCCCCTCCAATTGGAAAAGGAATTCCATGACCATAAAGCGTATGAGAGGTGTTGTGCTGAGAGCAAGGCAAGGGAATGAACAATATTGCAGTAAATAAAGCAAAGTACACATATCAATGATAGGATAGCGAGAGTTATGGTTATAATGAGAGCAGAGTGTGTAAAGATAGTTATGAATAAAAGATAGGACGCTTTGGATTGATGATAAGTTATGAAAAAGAGAAAAAGAACAACAATGTGCCAAAAAGATGCTTTACTGATAGTATGCTAGCTGAAAATGATGCGATTGATCATAAAACAATTTCTCATGCATAAAGGTTCAAAACAGGGAAAAAGTTAAGGAAATAACTTCTCTGATAAAAAGAAATATGATAAAAAGAGGGAGGCTCAGTACTCTTTAAGAGCAGGGATGGTGGAAGAAGTTGAACATGTCAATAGAAAAAAATATACCCATAATCTCATTTATTACAGACAGAGAAGATTATAACCAGGAAGGGTGGAACCAACATGGTATTAAGATGATCAATCAATATCATGTTCAACAGAAAACAATGCAGTAAAGTAGTATATAAATAATTGTGTCCCTTTTGAAAATAATCTATCATCAAGGAGTTGTCCTGTTAAAGATCATAACATGAATGATATTAACTTGCCTCAATAGAATCCATACTTCTTGTCCTCATAAAAGTAGTGTACTTCATGCCATGAAAGGGAATCAGTAAAATGTGGTTGAGATGAACTAGGAATAATCCCACAAAAGGAAGGAAGGGTTGCTCCCAAAGGGTTGCTTCTTTGAAGGAACAACAAAAACACTCAAAAAAAAATGTTGTTCCTTGTAGGGAACAACAAAGGAAATGCACACCAAAAAGGAAAAATACACACAAAAAAGTGTGAAAATGCAAATGTCGTTCATTTGGAAAAAGGAACAGCAAAAACACTCAAAAAAAGTGTTGTTCCTTGTAGGGAACAACAAAGGAAATGCACACCAAAAAGAAAAAATACACACAAAAAAAGTGTGAAAATGCAAATGTCATTCCTTTGGAAAAAGGAACAGCAAAAACGCAAGTGCCGTTCCTTTGGAAAAGGAAAAGCAAAATGGACAGTCATACAATGCAAACATGCAAAAAAAACAAATTAGTTGTTCACGGTATTGATGCTGAGGATGAGTTACACTTTGAATGAAGCAATACCTGAAACACAAAATATAAGAGAAATTAGAAAAAAAACAACAAAAACAGTATGTAAATAAATAAATTAAGTTACAACAGCTATGATGTTATGTCAAAAAAAAATGATTTATTCGAAAAATGTTTTGGCAGCAAAGACATGACATGAATCTTCAAATGGAAATCAATTCTTCATTTGTTCTATTATGAATCCGTTGGGTAATGAGTTGGATGAAATTCCTTTGTTTTATTAAAATTTGTTTCAAGAATCACTCGTCCATAAATTGACCTTCTTTATTTTCCCAAGACCTGCAAAAAACGAGTGTCTACCTGCAAGAAAACATTAAGTCATGGAGAAAGAGAGGTGCGCGGGCTCCCCTAATCCAAGAATTATGCAAAAAACTAACAAGTAGTTACTCTGTAAAACAAATCCACGGAGAAAATAACAAAGTAAAATTTATTTGTTACTTGCGGGAGAGCAGTGGCCAATCATGCTAACCTGCAGTGTTTTAGTCACAACTTCTTTGTTTTTCGTCCAAATTGAGTGATTCCAAAGCCAAATGAGAGCTAATTCAAAGGTTAATCTCCAATAGCAACAGGTTTTAAAAAATTCAATGATATGATATGTCAATTTTACTTAGAACAACCTGCATAACAGAGTCATTTTCGCTTACCCCACTTAGAACAACAGTGAATGTTTTAAGCATAGATTCTTCGTTTGATGTCGGATTCGAATGATTCAAATTGGAAATGAAATTAGATTCATTTATTTATCTCCAATAGAAACAGGTTTTGAAGAAAAGAAGAATTGATAGGTGAAATACTGTAAGGAACATCCGGAAAAACAGAGTTTTAAGGGTGCTGATTTACGATAGACAGTCAGTAGTTTGAACATAACTTCCCCATACGATATCGAAAATGAGTGATTCAAATTGCATTAGAAACTAGATTCATAGGGGAATCTACCATAGAAACAGGTTTTAAAAATTCATTCATTTAGGCCTCCAAAAACTGACTGTCCCAACTCTGTTCTTGAGCTGTCCGCTAGACATCCGGTCAATGTTTTGGTTCTAACTTTTTCGTTTCAAATCCAAATTGACTGATTCAAATTGGGTTAGAAAGTAGACATCAAGGGCTATCTATGGTAGAAACATGTTTTAAAAATATGGTCATTTAGGCCTCCAAAAATTGACTGTCTCAACTCTGTTCCTGAGCTGCCCGCTAGACATCCGGTCAATGTTTTGGTTCTAACTTTTTCGTTTCAAATCCAAATTGACTAATTCAAATTGGGTTAGAAAGTAGACATCAAGGGCTATCTAGGGTAGAAACAGGTTTTAAAAATATTCATTTTTGGTCCCTCAAAACATGACTGTCTCGACTGTTTGTCCAGAAAGTTCATCAAGCCCGCAAGCCAAAAAAATGATATTCAAACATTTTTTCAAATTGGTGATAAAAAATGAATATGAGTGTTTGTAGAGCTATTATTTCCATTATAAGTCATCTACATACACAAATTAATTAAAAAATTATCACCAATATTGATTTGCATAGCATGTTGCAACAAAAAAACAACTAGTTTTACATAAAAAACAAAATGCATTTATTTATTCCCTTATTTATTTTATGTTTTATACTAAACTATTTTGATTTGAAAAATGAATATGACTACGTATATGAGTACTTCCGGTGGAGCCATTTTCGAAATAAGGCTTCATGTATACACATACCCAAATTTGAAAAATGCATATTAATGAAAATTAGGGTATGAGAAGCCAACTTCCCTTGAAAAAATGGTATCAAAAATTGTTGAAGCATAGAGTGATGATGCAAACACGTGATGGAGTGAAACCAATCTTCAATATATCCGTTACTTTCTTCATTTCCCATCATACCATGAAGTTCTTGAGCTTTTAAAATGGTTTGTTGGTGCAACCTAGAAGAAACCTCATTTGCTTCCATAGCTTCTACAATTTTTGAATTTGAAACATTCTGAATCTCATTGTAAGTTTTCTCTAATGGCGCATGTGAGATAGAATGGGTGGGAAGGGTGGGTAAATTTGGCAGTTCAACATTGTAAGCATGTTGTACTGGTTTATTGTGGTGAGGGTGTGGAATTAGTTGAGCAGGAAATTGTGTATGGAATGGAGCATTGTGATGATGTGTTTGGTTGGGTTGAGTAGATAAATTTGATATGCAAGTAGGATGTTGTGAAAGAGCTGGTGGAGAATATGGAGAATGTGCTTGTGCTACAAGATGAGGGAGAGTAGTCATGCAATCATAAGGTGAACCATGCCAAACTTGTAGATAAGATTGGTGGTTATATTGAAATTGACATGGCTGCCCTAGAACATGAGTATTCCATAATGGATTATGCAAGTAGGAGAATGGAGAAGAAGTGTTTTGAACCATACCTGTAGGCCATGATTTCCATGGTTTTGACCTTGTTGCAGCTTCCTCATCTCTTTGATATGATACTTCCATCCTAGATAAGGAAGAGTAACCATCTATGGGCTGCTCCTTTCGGTCATGAGGGAAAAACACTTCATCAAATTCTTCATTTTTATGAACCTGCAAAACGTCCAATTTTGAGCTTAGGGAGCTAATAAAATCAACTTTAAAATTTTCAAATAAATCATTGATTTCAGCTCTTATGTCTCCTATTCTTGTAGCAGATTTGGAAAAGAAAGAACAAACATCTCTAGAATTCTTACCGGCCTTGGAGATTCCTCTTGAATACCTTATGCACAACTCACAAACATCATCATATGATAACTGAAAAACATCACCTTTTCCTATCAGATTTAAGAGTTCTAAAAATTCATCTTTGATTCCTTTAAGAAGGAGTGTTTTTAAGATCTCTTTTTCCAAATTCTTATGCTTTGATTTTTGAAGGTTATAATGAAATCGATTTACATAGTCCTCCAAACTTTCATCTTCCCCTTGTATCATACCGAAAATATCTTCATTGGATTTGCAATAGTCTTGGTACTTCTTCAAGAATATGTTCTTCATGTCCTCCCATGATTGGATGCAATTCCCACCTAGGCTCATGAACCATCGGAGAGCTGCTCCTTTTAGAGTAAGAGAAAACACTTTCAATCTTTGATCATTAGTACAATAATCATATCATCTACAAAGTATTTCGAACTCAAATAAGAATGTATCTGGATCTTCATTTGCTAAACCATGAAAATTTGGTAAAGATGGGGAAATTATGTGCATTTGTGTCACTCCTCCTAGATCTTTGATAGGAAATTCAAAAGTAGAAACGTGAGCCATTTCTTACCATAGTATAAGATGTTCTTCATGTGTTTCTTTGAGGCTCCTTCTTCAAATGTTCCTGTCAATCGGTTAGTGAAATGGGTGGTGCTTACATCACCACTTGCATGAGATCATGTGATCCATTTTTTAAAAATTTCTATCTTTTTCCTAATCATTCACACAAAAATTCAAACATCTATTTCTACCTAACAAAGCAACAGCAAATCTGTTAGGAAAGCGGACAGTGGAGCAGGGCTTTTACATGCTCCGCACGTAGGTTCTTACCTTCCGTTTTTAAGATCCAACTCTTCCCTAGCAGGCACTCATCAGATTCACACTACTCTTTAGAAATGGCTACACTCTCCCCGGCAACGGCGCCAAAATGTGGAGCGATAAAAGGTGTCTTTGTAACTCCTAATTACCTCACATTAATTGTCAACCCAGGGACGACTTTTTGTTTCAAGAGTGTACTCAGTCTGAGGCGGCTATTTACTCAAGAGTAATGTTTGTGAAGATGTAGTATAGAAATACAAATGCAGAAATAATAAATGCTTGAAAAGAAATATGCTTGAAAAGAAATCTAATTACAAATGACAGAAATGTAAAGACTACACTACAGCAACCTTGCTAGACATCGATTAGGGATGCAATAGTAATAACTCTTTCCCCTAGAAGTCGATGTGATATGACCAAATCTGGGGACCTGGAATGATTAGCTCTGCCCTCTACAGTTTAGAGATCTCAAAGCAAGTGAAAACAACTCAAAGGAAATGAAATCTAAAACGCAAACTGGAAAGGAACAACAATCTAAAAGCAATGAACAAGAATTGAATAGCAGCGTAAAATAAACAGTGAATTCAATTCATAACTAAGCAAACTAGATTTCTACTCTTTAATCCTGTCGACAGCCATGCAACAATCAACTATCGTAATTCATAAACAAAAGGAATAACAACTGGAATTAGATACAGAAAAACAACATTTTATAACAATTGAATCATGAATCATGCTTCTTGTAAAGAATGGAATAACAATGACTCTGTATTTGATACAATTAGCAATAACTCAATTCTTTAATTGTAATAAACGAACTTCACACAACAGAAATAAACCAATAGAAATACAAACAGCAGATCGCTCCACCAGGGCCGGGCCCTCAACCACCGGTGAAGCGTTGCTGTGCTTTACTCCAGCGCTTGAGAAATGGAACAACAGTGAACTCCTTTATTAATTAGGCATTAATAATGTTTACAAACAGCTCACACTCTCTTAACAAGAGCCGATGCACAATTCTGCAAATTACAATAAGAAAAGTCTCTCCATCCCCTCATACACAATACATGCTTCTTCTTTTATAATCAGAAGGTGGAGAAATTAAATAGCAAATAGGATCTCTAATAATAATATTGAATTTCTTCAACCAATTGATCAACAATAAAATAGATTTACATCCCTCTTTCAACAACAGCAAGTCGAATTTGGCTTTGTAGCTGAGATTTGGAGGACGGCCGCAACCACATATCTGAGAAAATCATGCTCAAATAACTCTACGAATCTCTCAACACAGGAAGAATTTGGGCAAACCGTTCTTCAATAAAGTTAATTGGGTCCGTTTTGGACAAAACCCATGTTCCGGATTTTCCAGATTCGTCTTCATTTGCTCAGAATCTCAACCGCAAAACTGTCACTCCTTATTCCAGCGCATTTCTGAGTTGGCACTTTTAATGATCAAATCTTCAATCTGGAAATTACTTTGGAGGCTAAAAATGGTGAATAATGTTATAACCAACTTATTAAAACCATCATTGATAAAATAATTCATAATCATCAATTTATTAGAAATAAAGGAGAATAAATAATATCCATTCATAAGAGCATAAATCATTATAAAATGGATTTAAATAATAAATTATAATAAATGACGTGATGAAGAATGGTAGAAATGGGTGGAATAAGTGTTCAAAAGTGATAATAATAATGGCATATTAACGGCCCAACACCACTCACAAAGTTGCTAGGCATGGAAACTTCGTTTCTATTTTAAAAGACTTTCTAAAAATAACTTGGCGCGGGTGCCCTTCTAAGACAGTGTTAATTTCTCCACGGGCGCGAGGCCATAACAGCCTACTTGTGTCAACCCAAAATCACATTTTTTGAGAGTCTGCTTGAGGAATGATCAACAGAGAAAATGTTCTTGACATGCCAAGGGATGCAATGACACTTATAGCAAGGTATGGCAATGCAAAGAAGTCACTGAAACGGTCCTCCAATTTTTGGGATGGGGATTGCAGGGAGATATCCATACTAGGCTAAGAGGGCTCTGTCATTGAGATCACAACTAAATATTTACTGTGAGATGAGGATTTTAGGCTAGGTATGAAGATTATGGTTTGGTTGATTTGATTTTTGTTGCTGGATGGTTGTTTATGTCTAGGAGGACTAGGTCAGGGCTCTGAAAATAAAATTTGAAAAGATGTAATGGGGCAAGGTAGGCACACACTTTAGGCCTTTAGAGGTATTTTAGTGCATGGAATAGATATATAGGGTTTAAAAATGAGCATGAGTGCCATGTATTCATTTAAATCAGAAGAAAATGGACATAAATGTGAAAGCTTCTCCAAAACAGAGCATTAAACTCAATGAATTACATTTATCAACTTAGAAAACAAACACATGTAGCATGGAAATGAAATGGAAGGTACAAAACATTATAACATATTATCACATAAGAGAAAACACTGCTAAAACACATACCACAAGAATCCCACTACAATAACTGCAAATTCTGTCTATTAGTTCCTGCCAAAATCACAAAGTAGACTAGTGTTCCAAGATAAATTCCACAACATCCAACCTTTGAAACTGATTACAAAGTGCCTCATATAGCCACTAAGGTCCAAATTCTCCCTAGGAGGTAAAATTCCCATCAAGAAAGGGAAAATTCATGCATCTATCCAAAGTGTGCTACACACTAGGGAGGTTACTTAACAAATTCCTCCTTTATGTAACCATCAAGAAACATATCCTCAAAGTAATAAATGGAGGATAAGACACCTATTCAAATCCATTTTTACTATTTACATTTACATTTTGAATTTTACATTCATCTACTTTCACCTTTTTACTTTTACAAAATTCAAACTAGAAATTAGAGAAAATTACATGGTGAAAATTTAATTAAAATCTCAGAAAATTGCAGAAACATGGTGCCATCTTGGAGGCCATTTTTAGGCACCTTCCTGAAGTCAAAATCGAAATATGAAAGAAAATTAAACTATCCCTATCTGTCTAGTTTCTAGAACATCTTTAATTTTTAAAAATGATCCATGGGAAGGGCTTCAAAAACTCATTCTCCCAAGGTGTCTCCAGAAATGCAACGCCAGTTAAAAAGAGCGGCAGAATGTTGATTTTTGACCCCTTTTTCTCATTTTTCTCAAAATCTGAGCCCTGAATAAAAAAATTGAGCAAATGGAATTTGAGAGGAGGCAATAATATATATATATAAATGTCAACCATTTGTCATTTGGAGCCCCGAGGAAAAAGCACAATGCCAAGGTGCTGCGCTTCTAGACCTAGTGAAATTTCTGAATTTTGCAAATTTACGCCAAATTTCACCAAAAAAAATTGCTCCAAATCTTCCCAAAATTGGTCCAGAAGTTGAAAATGAGGTATTTTATGCTATCATGGAGGCATCAGTAAGAATATCTAACTTAACCTTCTCATTTTGGCTGATTAGGGTTTCCTTGAGCTTATCTTACAATTGCTTGACCTTGACATTGCAAATTTTGTTTCTTGTGTTGTAATGGTCAGCCATGTGCCTCAACATATGATTGTTCCTATTGGCCTTTTCAAGTAGCTTCTCCAAATGGATGTTGACCTTCTCAAGCCAAAAATCCCTGTTCTCGTTGATCTCATTTGCAATCCTATCTTCAAAATTGAGTTCTTCATCTGTAGGGTTCTACTCTTTTTCCTTCTGCAATGACTTTTTGATACCCATGGTTCTTGGCCTCTTCCTCCTAAACTATCGTACATGCTTATCATACTCATCATTCTCATGCTGGTCAACTATTTCTTTTCCCTTTATATCATGCATACTAGCCTTAGCCTACTTTCTCTATGAAATTAGTTGATTTACCTTCAGCTGATGGTTTTCCTGCTCTAAGAATCAAATGATGAAGTTGGACCTTTCCAAGTTGTCTTGGAGCTCTTTGATTTGAGCATCCTTGTCTTTTATGATCCTCTGTAGGTTTTCAGGCTCATCACTAGCCTTCAAGTCAACTAGGTCAAAATAATGTTCCTCCTCAAATGCATGGATGTCTCATGTTGTACTAATGGTGATCCCTGTTCTAGTGAAGTATGATTGGAACCTTACTCATTTTGAGGAGAAAACACAAGCCTTGTGACTCTCTGATAGGTGTGAGTAACCTCAATCCCAGGCCTCTTTGAAACTTCAACAAGTTTTATTGACGATCCCACCTCCATAGGTTGTGTTGATATGGTAGGTGATATGTTTTGCTGCTGAGCTGGTGTAGTGGTTGTGTGCATTTGCAAGGCTGCCTCAATGAAGGTATCCCATGTCATGGTATTCTCTTCCAAATGATGGAGAACTATGACCTTCACCAAGCTATGGTGAAACAAGCTAGGGTAATGTTATGTATTTTTTACTTGCACCTTTTCAGCCATCTTGATCACAATTCTATACAATAAATTTCATAATTTGAGAGACTTCACTGCTGTGAAGTGCATGAGAAGTCTAATGTGACATTGGTACAATATGGAAAACCTTCCCTCACAAGTGAAAATTTTCATTACAACCTTCATCAAGGGTGCATATCTCTCCAGCAAATATCTGAATGGGAACATGTGTGAATGAGCTCCTTTATACAATGATTTCAAGTAGGGTTTGTACTGCTCAAGGTCTAGGTTCATGCCTTTGAACCATATTCACCATGATTTGATATTCCTGTAGCAAGAGAGACAAAATCTAGTGAAAATGTGACATCAATCCTTGTAATGGTGGAATTTTCTCCCTTTAAATTGGTGGCAAACAAATCTGTAAGCTACTCATGGAAACCTACCTCCTCCACTCTTTGACAAAACCCTAGGTAGTTGACATCTTCAAATAATTTTCTAATGAATGGAGAGGAAGTGACTTCATTGCAATTTGAGGGATCATACCTCAGTATCTTCCCCCCTTTGTGGTTTTTTCTTTTCTCTGATGGTGAAGAATATGCTTCCATGATGAAACTCTAGATGATAGACAAGCAAAAACAATGAAGTTTTCTTCTATGAAGGAATGAGGTGGTATGATGGACTTGGAAGTTGCCTAAATTTTTAAGGAAATTTAAGGGGATAGGGGATGAGTTTAGTGAATTGGGGAAGAAGGAAATTTGGGAAATGATTAAGGGGAGGAGGTTGAAAAATCCTAAACAAAGTCCTACCTTAGAAAGATATAGGGTAGATTAGGGTTTGTAGGGAAATGATATAAAATGAAGGGAAATGGATTTTTTATGGATGGAGGTGATGTATAAACTGTAAACATAGATGTAGGGATAAGGAAATTAGGGTTTAAAGCATCAATCTATAATTTGGAGACCAACACCATGAAATTCATGAAAACCCTAGGAAACTAAGCTTGTGATCATTTTCTTGGCATACAAAGTAAAGAAGGGCATGAAAATGAGTTAAATTACTTTTTATAGAGCATGGAGATGAAAAATATGGAGTGGAGATTTGAAAAAAAAAATATGGTGATCAAATGGAAAATTTGGTTAACTCTGCCCCATGTGCAGCGCAGGCCACCGGTGTGTAGCGCCTATTCACAACGTAGTCTTCCAACGTGAAACGCTTTCCTCCAGAAGCAGAACAAAGTCTCTATATGCAAAACACCTTCCAATATTTTCTAGTTTGAGTTAAGAAAACGTGTTTTTATTGCCAAATGGAGGATGAGCTCAATGATGAGAGGTAATTAGAGTGCAAATGAAATGATCTTGTGTATTTTTGGGCCTTTTATAAACATGGAATGACTCCCTTTGAGTGATGAGGGGCCCCACATGTATTTTTCAAGAATGAATTTCATTCTTTTGAACTTTGTAACATTTGGAATTTGTAAACTTGAACTTTTTGTGGCTGCTTTGGAACATTGAATCTCTTTGGAACTTTGAATTTTTTTCAAAACTTGAACTACAAATTTTGTAACATGAAGTTCTTATTACATATAGAAACATAAAATTACATTTTTTGAAATCAAAATTTATTGAATAAACTTTCTTTAGTACCGCTCCTCCAATTGCCAGATTTTATGAATGAAATGAAAATTTTGGTGACCTTGAAAACCCTAATGACCTAATGGAGACATTTAACTGAATGAGATCATGAAGGTGATGACTGGAATGATGATGATGATCTTTGAATGATGATACACTTAGCTGAGTGATGACATGGACCAACATATAAAATTTTGGAAGGAGTGGAAAATAGTCCTAGACCTAATACTGAGTGACCAAATTTTTTCTTTGAAGACCTAATGAAATGACAAAATATTGACTATGGGACCCTAACAAGACATGATAAGAGCCATTTGATCATTGGTGACAGGTTGAATGGACTGAAACTAACAAATATAACCAAAAAAAATAATAAGAATATAAAAACATTATAATGCGATCAAGTTTCCTACTTACATATATGCTAGGGAATGTTTGCCTCATGCGCTAAACAAGGCCTAGGCTTCATAGTGGATCCACTGATCAATATTTTGACTTTAACCTTGTGAAAATGGATTGGGAATCCAACCTTTCAAGTAACGTAGTCCCAAGTGGAGCCACACTTAGTGGAGATTCCTTTTAGAGATCTTCCTTATAGGAACTTGTTAGTATTTTTTCAAGGAAAACATATACCTCTCTTTGTCATAGTGGATACCTCACTATGCTTAAAAATAAAATGTGCTCAATAATGCTACACATACATTCTATTTCCTCTCCAACCATGAAACAAACCTTAAGTTATATAATGATATAGAGTCCCCAACAATGATTCTAGTTCTTATCTCGTCCTCTAATTTGTTCCCCTTTCTCTCATTAGGATATCTGCCTCAAAGAATATATTTCTTTTCCAATGAAGCTTCACCCAAATTTATTGTAGAGAAAAATGGTGCATGAAAGCAACCCCTCCAACTATAATGATTTATGTATTTCCTTTTATAAGTGGTGAAAGGAAAATTACTAAGCAATTGCTGTCAAGAGAGTTCATTATACCAATGTAGAAGGAGACTTAGTCATGATTTAATATCCACAAGTCATATTGCAATATTAAAATGAACATGCATTATAAGAAGCAACTCTTTACTTTCTCATTTAAAAATTTCATTTAACACTAAAAATCAATTGGGAAAGGAAAGCATAGATTCATTTATTTATTCAACATCAAATATAAGATATAAAACTAAAGAAATCATGAATATATGTCTTTATTATTATTATTTTACAATTTTTAATGCACCTTATTCTTGATTGTACAATAAAATGCACAGTTCTTTGAATTACAATGATGACATTGAATGGGGACTATAAAATTCTAATCACGGGTATCTATTGCTTCCTTCCAAAATCTAGTGCTTACAATAGCGAGTATGGATAAAGGGAGAAAAAATGGAAAGAATACATAATCATCATGACAAGTCCTACCATCACATGGAAAATAAAGCAATACAAATCAATAGGGATTATTGTCTCAAAAATCCACCAGCCTTGCAGTTTCCAAATTTTTTAAGGCTTGTTCCAATGTTGAGGGCCACTTACATAGAATCTTCGTTGTCTATTGTATTTTTTATTAGTTTCTCCCCCCTATGAGATGAACCCTTAGTTAAGGGTTTCACCTTGTCTCTAATCCCTATGAAAGGTGTGAGAAGCTTAAATGAAAATGATTATTTACCTTTTTGGCTTCCTTCCCTTTCTAGAAAAAAAATCCATTTTTAACTTTTGGAGGTGGTCTTGTCTAAGATGAGGTGGCTGTGAAAGGGAAGACTTCTTGAGTTGGTCCTTGTTGGGCATCCTTAGTGGCGAATTTTTGTAAAATGTTGAGTTGTCACCACCCATGCACATTAATTGTCTTGCCATATCTCAAAATCTTAAATGATTGATTCATATTTTTATTTTCTATGTAATTGATAGGGAACATAGATTATACAAAGAATATTATGAGGGTTTAAGTGGAAATTTATGGATTTATTTTATTATAATTTTCCTATGGTTAGGGAATATTTCCTTTGCATATCACATTTGATAGCCCACTAGTCACTTCCTTTAGTAACCCATGCTAATTTTCTGGAGAGTTCACCCACAACTTATCATCCCATGGAAATTAAAGGACATGATTTATCATAGTTCCAATGTTAGGGATAAAGTTCTTAACATTTTTCTTTTTTGAATAGGTGTTCTTATAAGTAATCCTCTAGGTCTTAAAATTTTTGGTGTAGGTATCAATGTCCATATAGATAGATATTTGATCATTGATTTACAACAATTCCAAAGGTTGGTCTAATATTTTTTTGAGGACCTGGATAACCATATATACCTCCCTATCCTTAATCCCCACCTCATTTCTCATCTCATTCAAGTATTTCCTTTACCTACCTATAGAGACCATCAAACTCTAGGTAATATTCTAGATGATCTATGAGTTTGTGAATGCCATCAAATACATAACCCCAAACTACATTGTTGATGTCTTTAATGGTAGCTTGTATTCTAGCCTCTTTCAATGATTCCTCATACTTATTCTTCTAGATATATCTTTATTTTACATTTTCTACTACCTGCTTCGTTTCCTCATGCCATTTATTCTTGGATTCTTCTAACTTTTCCCCTATTTTTTTAGATCCCATTTTCCCTTTTCAACAAACATTTGGGTGTTGGTGGCTTGTAGTATGTTTTATTTGTGTTATTTTTTCCCAACGTCCTAATATCTTAATGATTTTATTGGCTATTTATTGAAGATGCACTTTGACATTAGCTACAATACCAAAAATCCTACCAGTGAAGGTGATGCATGTGATCACTTCTACTTAGGTGAGATCATACTACAAGTTATTAATATTTTCATTGGTCATAGAAAAGTGCAAGGGTAAGTCTATTTCTTTTATGCTTATATTTTATTCCAAGGTTTGATCCTTTACACTCAAGATAGTGTTTTCATTTATTTAGAAATTAACTTCCTCCATCAATTTATGTTTTTCCTCTACCATCTATAAAGTCAAAAGGGAACATTAGAGATGCTTGCTTACTTTCTAGAGCCTTAGCTCTATCATCCCAAGGAGGGATACAACTAATTTTGAATCCCTTCCCAAGGAGACCATTGTAATCTATAGCGATCACTTTTCCATCTCCAAGGCTTTCACTTTGGCAATCAAGAAGTGTTTTTTTGCAGTCATAGGTCTACTTGATATCTTATTGAAAGTATCACTTGAATGGGAATTTCTCACATGTCTATTTTTATACCATTTTGCTAGAGCTATTTTCCACTAGGATATCTTCAGTAGGGGGCATGCTAGTAGTTTCAAGTTTCCCTTAGGTAGTCCTCTAGTCTTGGGGTTCTATTTTTTAGTATGTAATTTTGACCCATCTTGGATTTTTTATAGTATATTGACCCATATTATCATCATGCATGGTAAGATTCTATGATTGGAAATTTCATTTGAATGGATTGTGAGGTAATATCACTATGTATACTAGGCACCCATATTAAGACAACTAAAGAAATATTGTGGTAGGCTTTGGAAAGGGAAGGAGAAACTAAGTAGAAGGAGGAGGTCCTTGAACCTGTGGGGGGACACTCAATTCATACATGGCATTTACAACCTTCCTTTAGTTTCTTCTTTCGATTGATCAATTTTCATTTTATTCTTCTCAACAACTTCTTTCTCTTACTCATATCCCTATTTGTTTTATTATCATATGTAGTTTCATTTACATTTTTTTCTTTTTATTTTCTTCTCTTCTTCTAATTTTTAGATAACTTCACTAGATACTTTATCTTTTGTATCCTCTCTCCTCTTTTTACCCTTTTCCCTTTGTTTCCTTCCTTACCTTCACTTATTCTCTTCCTTTTCCCTTAACCTCTTGTGCATATTTTTCTTTTATTTTTTTCCTTTATTCCTCACTTTCTCCCCCCTTTCTCTTATCCATGCGACAAAGAGGATACGGTGAGGGCCTTGTCACCCTCACCCATGTGACAATAGGTTTAATGTAGCATGCCAGACATGCATCTCATTGCAAGTAGACGCTGAAGTATTTGGAATCTTTTAGAGTGAATTATAATCGCAAGCGTACGAAAAAATCTCACTTTAGTTATGCATAAAAAAAAACCTAACATCAAATGTGGCTGTAAATTTCCTTATATCTGCAGTAGGTGATAAGAATAAATGCTATGAAAATCAAGATCTATGCAGTTAAATACATTAGACATCAAAAATAAACAAGAGTTTCTCCATACAACCAATAGACAAGAAAATAATTTATAAATATTTTTTTATATTATGACACCTGGGAAGGGAACACTGAAATATGTTACTATTTCCCCTCAATGGGATGGGTTCTTGTATGTCCTCAACACTTCAGATCCAATATCTCTCTCTTTTGATGGTGCCGAAAGCCCAGACAAAAATAGAACTCAAAGGGAGCTCACAAACAAAAGTACAAAAAATATGACAATGATGGAGGATCAAAGTCAGACCAAAAGTATAGATCAAAAGGTGATAAAAAAGGTAGTGAATGAATGGAAAACCCTTCTATTTATAAAAAAATATTGAGTTAGTCTAGATATTGGTGCATAATTAAAATATTATTGACCAAATCTAGATCCAACTTACTTGGAATATTTTATTATTTTTGGTGGAGGGAAAAGGAATTTAGAATTGGTTAAATCCCTTTATTTAGAAATAATAAATAAATAAAGGATTTATTTATTATTTCAAGGATGAGGTTAAGGAATAATTAAATAAATAATGATTTATTAAATTATTTATAAATGATTTAGTCAAATTTAACAAGGAATATTATTAAATAATGATTTAAATAATTATTACTAGAGAATAATAGGATAAATAATGATTTATCTAATTAATTCTCATGTTTTGGGTTAAATATGACCAAGAATATTAATTAAACAGTGGTTTATTTAATTATCCCTAGAGGAAAATTAAACAAATAAGGATTTATTTAATTATTCCTCACGGGGTTTCCTGTTTAGACCAGAAATAATTTAATAAAATATGGGTTATTAAATTATTTCTCATAGTGAAGGAAATTTTACTATGGTAAAATTGGTCTTACATAGTGTACTTATTCCATCTAATAGTAACAGGTTATATGACCAAAAATTGGTGTAACAAATTTCCCCCCAACATGCGAGCGTTAGGAGCTAATCGTATGACCGAAGTACATTGTAAGAACAAAATCACTAGACACTGAAGGGGAATCAGAGAGAGAGAGAAATATAAGACAGACTGAAGCAGGAGAGGACAAGACCCTGAGGAGGCGAGACTTACAGGTGTGACAAGTCTCTTTTATGAGTGATTACATGTTCTCAAAGAGGCTGGGGAGGCATACCTATGCCCATTGATATGAAAAAGTACAAAGAATAATGGTGCGCCCAAAAAATCTGGGACTGAGCTATATAGTACATGATGGCATAAACATGGGAGAGATAAAAAACATAATGGATCCCACATACATACTGTGCCTAGGACAACAACCAGGACTTATACAATAATATTTGAGTACATGAGATATAATAACAACCAAAGTGGCCCTGTAAAATAGGAGAGGGCTATGAAAATCTGAATGATAAATGCAAACTAAAGGTGTTGCAAGCGGCTAAGGCCAGAACCATCAAATCTGTGGAGCTGCATCCAAGTTTGTAGGAAAGAGGTCATCCAGGTATGGGGGGGGGCTACCTGAAGGGCCACCCCCTCATGAGGTCTGAAACATCTCACACACACCCAGGAATCATTAGTACAATCTGTTGCATCATTGAACCATCAATTATACGGATCTATATCATTCCATAAGGAGTTGGAACTGAAAAAAATCAAGTGAAAGGGAAATAAAGGGTCCCTTTTCTTGATCCGAGGCACCAAACAAGAGTGGAAGCTGGAACCAAGGTACAACGCCCTCTAGACCTATCTTCTGGAATGAATAAGCTGATGTTGATAGAAGGAGGTTCGCCATAGGTGAGGAAATGAGGAATCATCAACTAAGGCACGAGGGATAATAGTAGAGCGACTGATGGACTGACATGAGGGATGATGGTGGAATAGGGGGTACTGAGCAGTGGGCTAACGAATTCCCTTGTTAGATCATAAAGGGCATGAATGACCTAGTAGCTACTGAATCGACTCCGGAGGGTATAGGGGACAGTATGACTGAAGGACAACATGTGCCACACGAGGGAGGTACAAAGCAATGAATGATGGAAGAAAAATGGAACTCGGGACAGACTCCATGGATGCGATGATGACTCAACTCATATGCTCTAAACAAGGGCGACTTGATGATGCTGCCACACAGAATAGCCCCAGTGGGGATCATAAAAACATGAGTAAAATATGGTAACTCTTGACGAAAACTGACATGAGCTTCGACACGAGCATTGACAAGTATGAAGGCAAAGTGATGCCCCAAGTACAAGTGTCACAAGTGAAGAAATTCGATTTTGAGAAGTGGAGAAGTGACCCTTCTTGGAAAAAATGGTTTTGGGTGAAGTATCAAATCACCAAACAACAAAAGCTAGCTACCTAAAAGAAATAAAACACGCATTTCAAAAAGGGAAATTCTAAGGGTAAAATTTCTTAAGGTAGAGCGCATTACGAGGATTAGGAAGAGTGTGGCCTTCAAAATCCTCTAGAAGGTATGCCCCTTTACCCAAATCCTTACTAATGATGTAAGGGCGTAGCCATAACGAGTCAAACTTCCCATGACCGAGGACATCATGAGCCTGGTGATACACTAGAACGAGATCGCCTTCGTGAAAAGTACAAGGGTGGATTTTTTGGTCATATTGAGCTTTGGTGCGCTTCCTAGCCACTTTGGTGGTTTGCAATGCAACATGACGGTCTTCGAAAGCGTGCTCAAGAATGATAAGTCTTTGTTCTAAAGGTTGGATGTCAGGGAGAAGTTCGATGGCTAGGTGAAGGGAATGGATTTCATATTTGATCGGTAAGACTGCCTCCTCGCCAAAAACAAGGTGGAAAGGAGTAAACCCGGTGGCAGTTTTAACAGAAATTATATAGGCCCACAAAGCAGGGAAGATCATAAAGTGCCAGCTGGTTTTGTGTTTGTTCACCACCCATTGAAGCATAGTTTTAAGGATTTTATTGACCGCTTCAACTTAGGCATTACCTTGGGGGTAATAAGACAATGAATATTGGTGCTCAAAGCCCAATAGAGAGGATAACTCATGCCATGTATCATCTTCAAAATGTCAGCCATGGTCAGAGACCAACTTTTTTAGAATCCCGAATCAAGCGATAACATGGTTAATGAAAAAGAGGGTTGTGGTAGCTGCCGTGTTGTTAAATGTTGGCATGGCTTCGTCCCATTTGGTGAAATAGTCAACTGCCACGATGATATACCTGTGGTTACCAACAAATGGAGGTTGACACTCCATAAAGTCTATGGCCCACTTACAGAAGGGACTAGTTGAGATGATAGGATGGAGGGGCTAGAGCCTTTGGGGCGAAATGTTGGCAATTGGAACAATGTTTGACTGCTTCAATTCAATCACCAAAGAGAGAAGGCCAAAAATACCTAGAGCACATGATTTTCTGGTAGTAGCAAGACCGCAGAGGTGGCCACCACAAGCACCACTATGGCAGGCATTAAGGACTTGCTAAGCTTCAACGTGCATGATACAACGACGAAGGAAAATATCTACACACGATGATAGAGGTTGTCACCGATGAGAAGGTAGCGGGGGCATGGTGTCAGATACATTGTCGAGCATCACGATCAATATGGAGGGTGAACTTTTGGGTCTGTGGATAGGTGAGTATGTCGCCAAACCAAGGATCCTCTGAAGTAATGGCAAACAAATATTCATCGGGAAAACCATCATTAATGGGCGAATCTTGTGTATCGATAGGTAAGTCAGAAATGAGTTCAGTGATGGCTAAGCTTTTCTTACTCTATTGTGCGACAAATTCAAGATTGAATTCCTGAATAATAATGATCCAACAGGCATACTTCCCATTGATGATCTGTCAACTCAATAGGAAGGCCATAAGGTTGGAATTAGTCACAACCTTGGTGGAACGCATAAGGATATAATGATGAAGTTTGTGGACCGCGAACAAAACAACCAACGCCAATTTGTCTTCATGTGAGTAAAACATAGGGGGCCTACAAGGTTATTACTAACATAATAGATAAAATTCTCGATTCCATTGTCATATTCCTGAATAAGGACCCCAACGACAGAGTGGGTGGAGGCGGAGATGTACAGGATGAAATCCCTATCAAAGTTAGGAGGAATAATCAAGGGAGCAGAGGTGAGAGAATGTTTCTGGGCATCAAAAGGCTCTTGAGCATAGCCATCCCATATGAATGGAATGTTAGATATGAGGATTCTAAGGAACCCATGTGCAGTGGTGGCATAGTCAAGAATGGCTTGAAATTTCAAAGGGTCAAGCATTATACCATATTTAGACACAATGAATTCTAGAAGACGACCGACCGGAACATAAAAGACACACTTTAGCGGGTTGAGGCAGATGTTATACTTGCGACATCGGAGAAATACAATATGCAAATCATGGAGGTGTTGTGCCCGATGTTTAGAACGCGTAGTGAGGTCGTCTAAATAGTCAAGGATAATATGATCCAAGTCATGAAAATAATATGACATGGCCTGCTAAAAAGTGGCTATGAAATTCTTAAGGCCTAAGGACATGACCCTATAAGCGAAGGTTCCCCATGGACTAATGAACGCAGTTTTAAGCTAATCAGCACGATGGATAAAAATCTAGTTGTATCTGGAGAAACAATCCATGAAGATAGAAACTCATGCCCCACACACTCGTCGATGATTTGGTCAATGAACGGTGTGGGAAATTTGTCTTTGGGACAATATTTTTTCAGGTCGCGAAATTCATTGCAGACACATATGGTTCCTCGTTTTTTGAGAATGGGAACCGGATTGGACACCCAAGTGGTGTATTCAATGGGATAGATAAAACTAGCTGCTTGAGCTTATTTATTTCAGCTTTGAAAACCTCTCGTCTGGAAGGATTAATGGGTCTCAACATTTGACAGACAAGATTGGCATCAGGCCATGTATCGATATGGTATTCAACAATGGCGGGATCAAGTCCGGGAATTTCTAAATAGGACCAGGTGAAAACATCATGACATTCCTTGAACAGCTTAGTGTAAGCATCAATTTCTTATGGGGTGCATTGGGCGCCCAAGGTAATGTTTTCTTCTACCCCTGGTTTTTCAAAAGTGTTAATTTTAATGGTACGAGAGATATTGGCCATATTTCCTTCTTCGAAAGCATTTGGTGCAGGAATGGAATTTTTAAACCAATCGACCTCATCGAGAATGAAGTATTTTGATTCCACAGCATATTGGTCATGGGACTGTTGCAGGAGGAATTACGCATGGTGGTGCATATCATCCCATGGAAATTCAGGAGTGTTCATAACTTCCATAATTTCTTCATCAGAATGGAAGATGGGGTGACTGGTGGAAGGATGATCACAAGATGCGAAGAAGCTACCTGACGCATCATTATGAGAAATGAGGTTCACATGCACAACATCATAGAGGGTGATTGAATAACAAGTAGATGAAGAATCTACCGATGTTGAGCCCAAGGTCATCGCTGAAGGGAGGTTAGGTGAAATAGAAGGGGATGCCCTAGAGGGGTCTTCCACCGTGGATCTCATAGATGGTGACAGGTAGGGGATAGTGGCCAAATAATCTGTCATCTTGACATCGGGAGGGGGTATGTCAATGTGAGTGGATGTGTCCTTTGGTTATGCTGAAGTAAAACTTGCAAGTAATGGAGAAATGGACTCATTGCGCTCAGCCTCGAATTGGCAAACCGCTTCCAAGGAGGTGCGTAAATCATCGAGGTGGGGACAGAGGTGAGTATAGCGACCATGGAAATCACACAAATAACAAGGTTTATTTGTGTGTAAATTCTTGAGTTTCTTGGCTAAATCCGGTAAAGTGACATGGACTTTTGGGATATCAGACTTTGGAAACGCTTCATTGACCATGGGTTTGAGACAAGGTAATTTGGGACAATTGTGGGTAGCATGACCGAAAAAATCACACAAAACACACGAAGGTGTAAACTTTGGAGGCTTAGAAGGAACATGTGTTGTCTGGGCAACCTTGTCCTTAGGTGCCTTTTTGCGGGATTTTCCCCCCTCACTTGAGGCTTTCACAACATGAGTAGATTCTTGTTGAGGTGGCTGAGGCACAAAAGTGAAGGGATGGGTCATAGTGACCAGTTGGACCGGGGTCAAATAAATGTAAGGTTTGAGCTGACCGGGCGGGGTATTGGCTGGGGGATCAATGTACCAGACTGGGATCCTTAGGGTCATGTTGGGAAGGGTCAAGGAAGCCATAACAGGTATCTAAAATACTCCGGAAGGGGGGGCAAGAAACGGTATTTGAACGAAGGGGTAATTTCCAGGAGGAATAGATCCCAGATGGTTAAGGCTAGGGGGAAGCATTCCATGAGGAAAAATAGGATCAAGGACATCAGCTACAGGTGAAGGGCCTTGAGAAAGAGGTCTGAAAGGCTGAATCGAAGTACTAAGAGTAAGTTGCAAAGGGCGAGGCTGTTGACGAGTCGAACTAGACTATTTGAGGTCGGACCGAGACGATTGCATCATGAAAAAATTCGATGAGCTAGGGTTAGAGATAAGAGGGGGGAGACCAGGGAAGGAACCAAGCAAAGAGGAATATTTATAGACTCTGGGTGAGATGCTGGTCGGAGGTTCAAATTTTTGTTTATTGGCCACCGAAAAAATAATGGACTCTGGGGAGGCCTGAGACTTCGATTTGTAATATGTCAGTTGATTTATAGTGAAGATATTTCCGTTGTGAGTAAATCACATCTTACAGTGAACCAAATATGGGACAACATACATCGCATAAGTGTAGCTACGACCCAATAGAATGTTGTAGTGTACGGGGGCATCAATGACTTCAACGTCAACACCAACATTTTTGCCCACAAGAGTAATAGGACAATTGCGGAACATGCCTAGGGGCTAGGAAGAGTGGCCATCCCATGCACGAAGGGTGATGGTGGAAGGGGTTAACTCGGACGATCTGAAATTTTTCCAAACATAAGCAGACATCACATAGGTTGATTCCCCCTTGTCAATGATACAATGAGAGACATTGGCATTCCGGATCTTGATAGGTATTTGGAAGGCGACGGATGCAGGTAGGGGTGGATGCTCTGACTTGTCAACATTGAAGACAATCAAATGATCATCTGAAGGATCCACAGTGCCCATGGCAGTTAATAGAGTTTTACATTGTGAAGGGCATGAATGGAGGACTTCTAGTGTTGACATGGTGACAGGGGATTACGCCTAGTCATCTACTATACTGTAGGTGTGGGAGGCTTTATCGGAAGCAGCGTTTCGGGGTAATGGTCCTTTGGGGATCTTGGTATGTACCTCTGCCTTAGGCTGAGGGATCTGTAAAGGAACATTGGGTGTTGAAATTGGCTTTGTGGGACCTAAGGACTGGGGCTCGGTTGCGGACATAGCGAAAGGCTTGGTGTACTGGCACAACCAAGTCTGGAGGTTGAGATTGGTGGTATTGGCCTGGTAATATTGCATCATGAGGATCTGGTAATCAGAGGTACCAGATGGAGGAGGTTGAGCGGCCACGTGACCTTCAGGGGGTTGGGCAGCCACATATCCTTGCTCGGGGAAAGGATTGGTAAACACAACCTATTGAGTAGGTGCAACATTAATAGGAACCGAAGCAGAGGCTTGTTGTCCTCAAGATTCTGCTTGAACTTCCCACTTTTCACGCATATGAGGTAAAAGGGGACAATCATGGGTATAGTGACCATAGACATCGCAACAAGAACAAGGCTTATTCATATGAAGAGGCATGTTCTGCTTGGGCTGATCACCCTGTTGCTGAGTTGCAGTGTTAGATGTATTCCCTTGGGGATTGTTTCCTTGATTACCTTGTGCGGGTTGGTTCTGGTTTCCTTTCCTCTTCTTTTTGGAAGTGGGAGGATTAATCGCACTCTTCTGTGCATACACCTGATCCTTGGGGGGGGGGGGTGAATTTTGTTGCGGAGCTGGAGAAGGCATGGGAGGCTGAGGCACTTGTGCTGGAGGAGCTAGAGCATTGGGTTGTGGATAAAGATAGTAAGGAGGTTGAGAAACATTGGGGTAAATAGGTTGGGAAATAGCAGGCCCTGGCATCGGAAGATGTGGTTGGGCAAAGGCATGATGCATGTTGTGTCCTAGATGAGGAAAAGTGCTAGAGGAGTTGGCCCCTCGCTGAGGGAAACCATAATGCATAAGAGGATGAGTGTATGGATGTGAAAGGGATCCAACGATACCATTGGCAGCATGAGATGCCCCCAGTGCATTGACACGACTAGGTCTAGGGAGATCAGGTAAGATGGTATAAATATAACCAGATTGCGCGTAGATTAAGTTATATTTCAACACAACTTGGAGGGCTTATTCCTCAGTCTTATGAATGTGAGACACGACATATTTACCAATAGAGGGAAAAAGGGATCTGAGAAACCAGTCCATGTAGACACGGTCTTCGAAAATAAGAGCTCGACATAAGCTCTTCCTTCTAGGCCATTCTTGAACATGGTCAGATAGGTAGGTGGCAGAAGTTTGATGAAAAGTGGTCAAAATTTCGATACCAGTGTCATAACAGAGGGGAAGCTGGAAGTAGGACAAAAACACCATTGCAAGAGTCGCAAAAGTAGCATGAGAGGCAGTGGCCTCGTTGACATACCACTTGGAAGCTTCTCTAGTAAGCATACGCTGGAATAACCGAAGACAGATAGAGTCATCAGTGATAGACTTGGACGAACACCACATGTGGAAAGAACAAACATGGTTGGTGGGATCCTCTCCAACATTTCCTTCAAACTTAGGGATGTCTAAAGGAATCTTACTTGGAATAGCAGGCCAACCTCGGTCATGGTGTATATGATCATTAATAAACTAACTAAAATCAGGAAGGCTTAGGCCTTCCATATAAGGAAGCAAGGGAGTGGTCGGGACCATTCTTGTTGCGGCTCCACTAGTAGCGGCTCCAACATTAGAGCCAGGGCCACCACCAGTGGTAGATCTTGCACCAGACATGATAAAGGTGAAAGGTGGAGGAGAATTAGGGATAGAAACATAAGGATAACCCAATGAACTAGAATCAGAGTCGGAATGGGGACTCAGTGGAGGACTAACTCAGACCCTACGCGATGGAGTAATCTTCCTAACAGAAACTGAGGATGAAGGCCTTGGAGTCTTTGGGATAAACACCTTGGGGGCGCAATGATGGAAAAGATACACGAAACCTAATAAGGAAGAGAGGTAAACAAGGGCACGAAGGTGCAGATTAATTAGTTAATTACAATGCTTTAGTCTTGGCCTGGCTGTGTAAACCAGAAACTCTTTGCTTTAGGGGTGTGTGTGTGTGATAAGTGTGTTAATTTTAATTAAGCCCAAACATGTGTATAGAGAAAAGAAAAAATATGTTGTATAACTGTAAATAAAACTGAAAGCGAGAGTAAAATAAATAGCTAAAGATGCATAAATTTAAACCCAAAATGGAGGGCTTCCTAACAACTAGTCTAAGGGTGGGAGAAATCTACTCAAAACACACAAAATTTCCAATAGATACAAGGTCAAGAGGTACAAGGATCTAAAGGTTAGATCTTCTGAAAAGAGGTGCAGAAAACAACAAGAAATCAAAGGGAAAAATGTTGAAAAATAGGTGGCAAAAGGCTACAACCTAAAGGGAAACGTAGGGGACCCTAAAGGGAGGACCAAACAAAACAGAAAAGAGGTGTTTTTGATGGGAAAATAACCGATCTAAAATGGATCTGAAAAGACAAGTTCAAATATGGAAAAATGGCTGAAAAACACTGAAATCTCATAAGACCTACTTCAGCTAAACTCCTCCTAAGAAGGTGGAAGCATACTGAAGCCCTAAGGGGCTTGGTTCCTACTTCGATGAGTAAAAATAAGTAATTATAGGTCCAAGACGGATAAATATAGAGGTCAGACAACCCTGAACAGTGCCCTTGGAAAACCATGAAAATTATAGAAAAAATCCCGCAAAAAACTGCAGGTCACAGGTACTAACCTGTTTTTTGCTGAGGTTACAATTTTTGGGCAGATATCCACTACCTGAGAGCTAAGGTCGCAGGTTTTGGGCTGAAAAGTGTGACCTGCACTTCCGGTTATCTCAGCGGCAGTTTTTAGAAAAAAGTGTCGTCTCTATCGCGGCTGATACCTGTTACCTGCGCAAATGGCCTAGAAACACACATAAGTTAGAATTTTTACTGTTTTAGGATAAAAAAGGTTAAAAACAACATCAAGGAATGAAAAATAAGAAGTTAAATGATAAACCCCAGTGGCTAAAGCAACTGGTTATGCAAGTATCTAAAAAACGACAACGGACGTAATTAAAAACCCTTGTGGAGTTGCTAGTTGTTAGTGTGAATTATGATCGCAAGCATACGAAAGAAGCTCACTTTAGCTATGCATAA
Organism: Pinus albicaulis; assembly: GCA_034641835.2. Lineage (NCBI taxonomy): Eukaryota > Viridiplantae > Streptophyta > Pinopsida > Pinales > Pinaceae > Pinus > Pinus albicaulis. The sequence goes on from JAXQQM020078587.1 coordinate 79,726, forward strand.
AAAACAACCCTAACATCAAATGTGGTTGTCAATTTCCTTAAAACTGCATCAGGTGATGATAATAAATGCTACAAAAATCCAAATCTATGCAGTTAAAGACATTAAACAATGAAAATAAACAAGATTTGCTCCATACATCCAATAGAAAAGACAATAATTTATAAATATTTTTTTGTATTATGACACCTGGGAAGGGAGCATGGAAAGATGTTACCAGTCCCCCTCAATGGGATGGGTTCTTTTATTTCCTCAATGCTTCAGATCCAAGATCTCTCTCTCTTGATGGTGTAGAAAACCTAGACAAAAATAGAACTCAAAGGGACCTCACAAGCAAAAGTAGAAAAAATATGGCAATGATGGTGGATTAACGTCAGACCAAAAGTATAGATCAAAAGGTGATAAAAAAATGTAGTGAATGAAAGGAAAACCCTTATATTTGTAACAAAATATTGAGTTAGTCTAGATATTGGTGCATAATTAAAATATTATTGACCAAATCTAGATCCAACTTACTTGGAATATTTTATTATTTTTTGTGGAGGGAAAAGGAATTTAGAATTGGTTAAATCCCTTTATTTAGAAATAATAAATAAATAAATGATTTATTTATTATTTCAAGGATGAGGTTAAGGAAAAATTAAATAAATAATGATTTATTCAATTATTTATAAACGATTTAGTCAAATTTAACAATGAATATTATTAAATAATGATTTAAATAATCATTCCTAGAGAATAATAAGATAAATAATGATTTCTCTCATTAATTCTCATGTTTTGGGTTAAATATGACCAAGAATATTAATTAAACAGTGGTTTAGTTAATTATCCCTAGAGGAGAATCAAACAAATAAGGATTTATTTAATTATTCCTCATGGGGTTTCCTGTTTAGACCAGCAATAATTTAATAAATTGTGGGTTATTAAATTATTTCTCATAGTGAAAGCATTTTTACTATGGTAAAATTGGCCTTACATGGTGTACTTTAGTCCATCGAATAGTAATACGTTAGATGACCAAAAATTGGTGTAACAAAATCATTGAGTGTTAAATATGTACGAGTTTTTAGGTTTGGCCATTATGGTTTGAGGGATGTTATGGGACTATTAGTGTCGAAGGAAATTGGGCGCTTATGTTTACGGGGTGGCACTTCATCAATTCCATCCCATGTGAACAAAGTTGTGAGGTGCTACAACGAATATAAAGTCAAAACTACAGTGATTGTGAATGCTAAAGGTGAAATTTGGTGGGTGAAAGTGTGGGATACAGGCTCAAGGTATCGACCTTCTTCTACCTCGGGTGGTGCATTTGTCTGGTTGATTTGGCAATAACAGAGGAAGGATGATGGGAGAGAAGAAGTGAAGACATTCCAAGCATCTGGCCTTTGGTAAGATTTGTTGCTTCATATGTACTGTTAGCGTCTACATGTTTTTTTCACTAGTGGGGTCTATTGCTTGGGTGGTTCGGTGAACTGTGATAGATTTTTATAGGAATTTCCCCTAATAACGAGCAACAAGGGTACCTGGCAATGGGATCTCTGGGTTATTAAGGTATTTCCTTATATATATTCTTGCATGAGTTTTTTTTGTGTCATAAGGTTGTTCTTTCGGCACTACCCATTGTAAAGAGTGGTGTAGGCTCATTTAGTGCATTTAGTTGGGTTCTAGCTGTTAGTGGTAACTTGAAAAATATTGGACCTCGTCTCTGTGTACTCGGTCCTGAGGGTCAAGAGAGGGGAGTTGGTGACACAACGTGGAAAATATTTGGGAGAAATTATTTTGCAAACATTGGGGCATCTTGGATTATCTCAGCCCCATGATTCACTAGAGAGGTTGCGTGTGGAGGGGAGTGGGACCTCGGGGTCAAGGTGTAATTTATAATGAAGATATTTGAAATTTTGGGGAATAGGTTGTTTGATCTAGGTAGATATTGGTGACCACCCACCTATTCCACTTTGAACCTCAACATTGTTTCCTTTTAGTTTCCTAATTTCACCAAAATTTCCTATTTCAACAATTTTCTATTTTTGGTAGTTTTTCGGGTCGAGAACCTCTAGAGCCATTTTGAGGCCCTAAACAATGTCTTTTGGATAAAAAATAAAACATAAGTGAGACTGTTGTTTTTTAATCAAAATTTATTTTCTTTGAATAGACATTTCTAATAGACCATCGTGTGCACCAAACAAATATCATATGCCAAAGTTACGACACCGGGAAGTTCACGATCCAACTAACCCCATAGGGGATTGTACCTTTTGGTGCTTCATCTAATATGGTTAGGTTTTTAGATGTTTATGCTTTCTCAATATTTATTCGTGATAAAAATCCCTACAAGCCACATTGTAACATAGTTCAAAAGGCACGTAGTCGTCACATCCCTTCTAAGAGATAAGCTATCATTTCCCGAGCTAGTTTGTTTCCGTTTTGCATGTAAACAATTTTCAACAATTAATATTTATTAATTGAAGCTCTATTTCAATGTATCTTTGTGTTTTTGTTTAAATCTATATTTCATTTTGTTCCTTCAAAAATTCATATAAGTGCTATTAGAGTGGTTTTCTCTTTCTTTAATTTTCTGTGAATTTCCCCAACGAGGTCGGGGTATAAGTAGTTGGGACTTGAAATTGTTGAACACTTGAAAGACTAGCCTCGCTAACCCCAATGGCCTACCATGGAGGAATAAAAAAAATATGAAGGAGCAAGAGATCCTTTCAAATTTTTTCTTGAAGAGGTCCTCAAGTGACAAGGGTGGTGAGCCCTGGTATTGCACCAAGAGTGCTGCAACTCCCAGGGGCTACCCTACTTTACTTTATCAACCCGGGGTTCATAAAAAATTTGAGGTGACAGTTCTATATACACAACAGATGTATTTTTTTCATGTCATCCTCTTCTGCTTTATGAAAGGGTGATATTTAAATTATGAGAACAACTGTAAAGTAAATTACTGGAAGGAAATGACAGAAAGGACATTAAACTAAAGTGCTGAAAATAAATGACAAGAATGAACTAATGTAATTGGAAAAAAGAAAAATGTCAGAAAAGAAACCAAGCTAACTTGCTAAAAATAAATGGCAGAAAGGAAACTAATTCTAAACCACACTTAACTTGGCTAAATGCCTAAACACATTGTACTTATCCTATGATCTATCTACCATTCTCTTATACATGCAACTAATCTATCCATGACATAATTCTAACTAAAAAGAGTTAATTTGTAGCTTGGAGGAAGAAAAAGGGCTAAAAGAAGCTAATGGGAGGTTCAACACATGAAACGAGGTTTGGAAGCGTAATGAGGGGGGTCAAAACCTTACCAAACTTGATTATAACGTGATAAATAACTTTGGAGCAAAGATAATTGAAAAATACTTAGAAGAGGAAAGAGGGGGCTTAAGACCTTATTAGAACTTTATTATAGTGAAAAAAGGCTTTGGAGCCGAAAGAAATCAAGAGCAAAGTGGCAGAGTGCGATAGTGGTAAAAGTTGCGATGTGCGATGTCGCAATCACAACTTTGCAAGTTAAATGGATAGCGGTAAGGACCTAATGGAATGAACTAAGATGTGTGAGGTGCGAATTAAGCTTCGGTAAAGGTTGCGAGTTGCACTTTGCGATGTGGGAAGAACTGCAGGATGCGATTTGTGATACCGCAATCGCAAGAACGAGCGGTAAGCGTTAATTGTAAGATCTAAAGGATGCTAAGTGGTGGGACCGACAGCGGGGCGAGATAGCACTATCGCAATCGGCCAAAACAACAATAAGTGTTTAAGGGTGAAAGGTAAATGTTACGAAGTGCGATTTTCAATTTCGCAAGATCACAATCGCAAAGAGCGAGCGGTGAGCGTTGAATGTAAAAGTTAAATGTTGCGATCTGCACAGTGCTATGTACAGTGGCAGGAATTTCGAGGAGGAAGGTGGGGGTCAGGTTTTTCAATGGTTTTTCAAGTGTTTAGCATTAAAAAGAGTTTGGCAACAGTGACCGATATATCAAAGGAAATCGGCGAAGGAGAGCAGTAAGTCTTCAAGGAAAAAGGTAAGAGCTACGAAGTGCGACTGTGATGTATGGTGGCAGGAGACTCGAGGAGTAAAGGAAAAGTTTGGGTTTCGATGGTTTTGAATGGTTTTTCATGCATTTTTCATAGAAAGGATAGGGTGGTCTTGAATAAATAAAACATAGAAATAAGGCTTTGTAGGGCTAAGTGCATTAGGAAAAGGAAAGTTAAGTACAACATTAAGATGAGAATTAAACGAGGGGAATGGAGGCATAAGATAAGTGCTTAGAAATGAAACACACCTGTGGATTATGCATGGGAGATAGACAAAAATGCAGGATGAAATAGTGAAGGAAGGGCTTGGACTTGGTGACACAAATTATTCCCGAAACTTAAATAGAAAGCAATTTTTGGCCTGTGGGAAGGAATTCCCCTACTCGAACTCTATTGACAGAGATGAAAGGGGGGGAGAATTGACCACGGTTTTGGATTTTTTCCTCTATTTCACTATGCATAAGAAATTGAAACTACAGCAACACAAAAACTAAATAGCAATGAAACTTGTCAGAAGCAGATCTAACTTAAATAGAAGAAGGAAAACTAGCTAAAGGACAGAAAGGAAAAGATAATAACAAGAGAGAAGTTGAGGCGCAAGGATTGGTCCCTAACCCATGAGCCTAGCCCCATGAAACTTAAATTAGTTGAATGAAACCATTCTTCTCATTTCATTAAATAATAACTGCATACATCTCTGAAATTTTGATCCCTGAATAAAACAAAAAGCTCAATAGCTCATAACAATAGTTCTGAATGAAATCATGACTAGGATAGACTAACTCTTTCTAGCTCTAGCTCTACTCTATTTATTCTATAGGAAAGTTACCAACAGCTCCCTTGAAAATGGTGATTGAGTCCACTTTGACTCCAAGTAAACATAGATTTAGTGCCCTTTGTCTTCAGTTGCTTGGCTGCCTCTTGGAATTCGAATTGCAGGAGAGAATCCTTGGGGATCCTTTGACTGCTTGTGGAATTTGAATTGCTTGGAGAGAATCCTTGGGGATCCTTCGACTGCCTTTGAGGGTGGACAATCCTCCTATAATTTCTCCTTGCTGCCTCCTCCAAGTCTTTGTGATAAAATATTTATAAAAGTGCTTAATAAATCATGATTTTCTGCACTTAACCTTATATTAGGCACTCAGAGTATGTTAGCCTTAATTACCACTTATACTAGCATCATAAACCCAAATAATAATGAAAATTCAAGAAAAAGAGATCTAAGAAGGAAAAAAGGTGACTATTAACCCCTCAAAATATGTCTAATGATAGAGCTCATCATCACCCCCCTACTGAATGGTTGCTCATTCTCTGAGCAACTGATCCTCCTCCTCCATTTCCTTCAAAGCTTTTACAACCCCTGTGAGTTCCTGATGAATAAGTGTGGGAGTTTCCCCAAGGGGGTAAATCCATCATTCTTTTCTTCATCCTCCCATTCTCTATCTTGTGAATCTGTGTCCTCTTTATTAGTCAACCCCAACAGCAAAGGTGGGCTGAGCTTTAGTCCCAACCATTAGATATTGTTTGCCTTCATGGCCCTCTTTTATAATGGTGCCCTTTCCAATGCACCCCTAATTCTTTCTGGAGTATGATACTCCCTGTTATTGAGGCTATGTGGGAGGCTGCTCCATCTCCTTTGGCTGGCCATAATGCACTCCTCTTCTATCTGCCTAGAAACATCATCAAAGTGGCCTATCACCTGGTTTTGAGTCTGAAGGTAGCTTTCAACTAGTGCAGGGTCCTTTTCAATCTCTCGATGGTTAAGGATGACTCCTCTTGGGCTAAACACTTCTAGTAAGATATAAGGGTTCTATGTTTCTTGTTCACATGACCTTCCATATCTCTTTGGCTCTATTTTCCTCATTCACCATCCAAGATTCCAGATCCATTAACTGCATATCCCCCATTGTAGGATTGGGGTCCCAAATCTCCAGATTTGTCAGCACCAAGTTATGAATATAAAACTCTGCCATCTTTTCCTGATCAGCTATGTTGGCTTGCTTGTAGAACTTCATGTATTGCCTACAATCTTGGAAAGGGAGTGATCCATGGGAGGCTAGAGTGTTGTTTTGAAATAAAGAAGCCATTTTTTTTTTGAGGTACACAACATATGAGTCAGAGGGGAATCTGTGATGAAGGGCTTCAATGCATAAGTCTGCCATGGTGGGTACTTGCTACTCTTTTTGTTGCAATTTCTCTTTAGTGCTACATTCTCTGCATGTGCCTTCTGATGCTGCTCATTTAGAGATATTTATGTGATGCTTTCCTCCCCCCTTGGAGATTATTCAATGATGATTGGGCTTAGGGGAGAATTTTCTGGCTTCCTCTGATTCTTGTTAGCTCCAGAATACCTAGAGGTCTGCCTTTTTATTTTTGCGCTCAGAGGATCCATGGTGGCAGTTATCTTTGTGTAGTGAGGGGATGTGATGCTCGGTTGTGAGTCTATGTCTCACCCACTTTCTGTTATCTCTATGAATTCTATGGCCATCTCTTCTATTTTTCTTTGGCCCTTTGTCTCTCTCTCTCTTCTTCTTCTGGTTCTTCTTGTTTCTGCTGGTTCTTCATCTTCTTGTTTCTGGTTCTTCTTGTTGGGGTTCCCATGTTTTGGCAAGGTTGGAAATACCAAAAGATGAGACAACATCAAACCACTTTCGGACCTCAGGATCTAGCCCTCCTGGGTCCAGAGAGGGATCTCTCTATATAAGAAAAGGTTTTATGGCTTTGAAGCTCAGATTTTTAAGATGTTAGGCTAGTTATAGGCACAAGGTTGGTTTGTTTGATTGTTTGTTTGGTTGTTGGTTATTAGGAAAGAAGGGTTCAATGTAAGACAAGGATGAGCAAAGAGGAATAGGGCAGAGGTAAAGTATTCCAGGGAGAATTCGAACCATTGGGCAATAGAGTTAGGAAAGGATTTGCTTTCCAATCAATAGGCAGGCTTTCAATTGGGATAGTCATCTAAAACGTTGGATATTAAAGATGATAGCATGATATGGGATGGTAGGAGAGGAGGAGACAACACAGTTTCAGGGCACAAAGTTAAAGACCAGCTGGCCGCACAAGGATCCTAGTGGACAGGGCTAACTCTAATCCCCAGTGTTCCCAAATCTTCCAGGTAAATCCTTAACAAGAAACATCTAAGAACAGATTCATTTAATTCATATATTAGAGAGCAGGCAATAACATCCACTACACTGGTTAAACTAACTAAAATCAATTCTTAGACAATACATTCAGAAGAAAAAAATCAATGGCAAGGAGAGCAGAAACATAGGGTACCTAACAAGGGTAAATCCTATGCCAATATTCTGATGCAAGCCAGTAGAAACGAAATGAAATGAATCAAAACACAAAGATAGGAAAACATCATCGCTGCTTTAGATCAGGATCCAAAGAAATGTGCTTGTCATATTAAATAGCAATACCAGTCAAGCACAACATTTCCAATAGCTGAATACTCAGTCTGAAATCATATTCCTCAGCCTATCTTACAACTTTACATAGGGACTGTGTCTCAAAAGAAACTACTTGCAATTCTCTGATAACTGATCAACAACCTTTACAATGAGTCTCTATTTGAATCTTATAGCTGAAAGAGAGCAGAGGAGGTAGGTGAAGAACTAAATGAAGAATTAAAACTCAGAAAGGAAAGAGGGCCGAAGCCCATTATGTTCTAAATCTTATGCATTAATCTCTGGCACTTTTGGGATGAAACGTAATCTCCTTCAATCTTCCAATTACTCTGATATGACTCTGATGTACTTCGGCTGCAGTACTGGGTAGTACTCTAGTGAATAAACAAAAGAGATAAGTAAAAGATGGTGAAGTCTGCCATACCGCATTAACAACTGCTCTGATAGCTTAGGATTGTGGTCAAGGCGGAAATCTTCTTTGGAACACGGCATGGAATAGAAACAGTATGGGTAACCCGTCCTTCCATGGAGAAAAACATTCTGCTGATGTAAAAAACCTGATATTCATTAATTTATGTGCTCCGTATTCCTCTGTGGGAACTATGATATCTTCAAACAGGTACTTTGCCTCTAAAACACAGATTTAAGGCTCAAAGATCTTCATTTTCGTGCCTTAGACTCTCTGCCGCTTCATTTATATCTCTTTCTGCGAAATCTGCGTTTTAAATGGCCTTGGGAAGACTTTACAGAGTTTTCAACCCTGCTCTTGAATGAAAGTCCTGTCAAAACTCCTTCCCCGGTCTTTTCTCCATGATTTCTTTTTCTGAAAATAGTCCTTTCCTGTGCTCTCTGTAACTGTAACAGAGACTGAAGATCATGGAGGTTTTACGCTGCTTGTACCCTGCAAAACATGAAACTTAGTTATGAAATCCAATGCATGGGAAGGAGGATGGATATGGAGGGCAGAGGAAATGGTAGCGCAGTGTTTGTGGTTTTAAATGAAAAATGGTGAATAATGCAGTGAAATGGTGAAAATGGTGAATAGTAGGGTTTGGTGGAGAAATGCATTGCGAACCATTCGATCGTGGTCCAGTGGCGAGGATCGACGGCGAAGATTGAACAATGGGATGATTTATGAACATTGGCGGAATGAATGTAAAACATTAAACATTAGTGCAAAATACGAAAATTTGGACTTTGGTGGAAATGCAAAGGAATGTGATGAAATGCAATGCGATGGGAATGATCGTATGAGGCGGGACCCATATGGAAATCGCAATCGCAGTCGGAGCGGGGTGGAGAGATATACATATGAAACAATATTTCCGATGCGATTGGAAAAAACCCTTTGTATATGAAATAAAACAAAAATTCGGGTTTAATAAAGGAAAAGGCCTTTTATTATATGAATGGGCGAAGGTATGGTACGGTGGGCCCAGGGTCAATCGCATCAGAGATCGGGAGCGGGGGTGATCGCAATCGCAATCGGGAGAATGTGCGATGTGATCAATCGGAGGGGAAAAGCGATCGGCGGGAAGTGCGATCGGAGTGATCGGGAGAGGAGTTGCGATCGAGTCAATCGGGGATCAGAACTATCGGAGGGGAGTTGCGATTGCGATGATCGGAGTTAAGTTGTGATCAATCGCATCGCAAATATTTGCGATGAGCCGATCGGGGGACTTAACATAAACATTGCGATTAATTAGATTTGCGATTAGCGCGGGTCGTCCGATCTTCGTGGTAGATCAATGGTGGAGAACAAATCGCAAGCCTTATAGAGCAGAGCAATCGCAATTGGAGTTTTTAAGTCTTACAAAGGAATTTTAACGTTCCGCTCCGGTCTTCCGACGTGATTAGCGCCCAGGCTATAAGCACTTGGTCTTTGGGTATCGGGCGTATGTGGGGAAGTGGTTGGGGCTGGCGGAAAAGGGGCTAGACCCTATTATAAAGTTTAAAAAGTGGGTTTTTGGCCCATTTTAATGAAATTTAAGGGTTAGGAAGGGGAACGATAGAGGAAGAAAAATGGGAATTTGGCCAAACAAAGGGTAAGGGTAGAAATCCAAGGGGATTTTGGATATGATTTAGGGGGTAAAGGGGGACTTTGACAAAAAGGGGGAAAAGGGGTAAAATGGGACATTCTGCAGAGGTACAAGGGGCAAATGAGGGCCTTTTGGAGCATAATTCTTTGCAATCAATGAGGCTAATAGACTCAAGGACAGTAGAGGGGAAACAATCAAAGGTAGGGAACATGAAAGGCTTCAAGGATGATGTGTTTTCAAGGGAAATGCATTCCTTTAAGACTCATAAAACAAATAGCCCCTTGCTTGCTTGTCAAGGAATTCATAAGGGGCTAACAGTGGCTCCACATGGGGATGAATTCTTCTTGAAGGAGTCAAGAATTTAGAAAATGATCTTTTGTGTAGGCCAGATGCCTGCTGCTTGAGCCACCTTTCTTCTTTGATTTTTAGCTGCCACAAATATGATATATCAGCAGAAACATTCACAACAATATACCTACCCATCCTACAATCCTAACATTTTTTCCTCTAGGGTGCATTTGAACTAGCAGACCCTTTACATCATTTATTTTTATAATAGAAAATAAACCTATTCTAAATCTACCCTTATTACTCCATGAGACCAGATTAGACTATTGGTCTCATATGTTTCTCTACCTAATCTAATATCTGCTGGGATTAAACTGTCCAACATATTTCTTCTCTATATTCTACAACATAAATTTAAAAACAGTCAAACTAAGATTAGACAGTCTAGTTTGCTGTAGATCCAAGGCATAAAGACAGTTGCACATGGACAGAAACTTGTAGAAAAATGAAACAAAACTTTGAAGGCTTGAAATCTGAAATCTTGAAGCATCCTTCTTTCTTTTTGTGACTCAAGTTTTGAGCTTGTTAGAGTCACTTTCTTCTCTTCATTTCAGCTCTGGTTTGGGCATGTTAGAGCTAATTCTTCTCTCTTCTTTGCTGGTCCAGATTTTGAGCATGTTAGGACCAACTACTTTGATTCCTTTGGCTCAGGTTTTGATCATATTAGAGCCAATATTTTACACTTCAGAGGTTCATGTTTTGAGCATGTCTGAACCTCTCTTTTCTCTCTGTTTTTTGAAACATTTTCTCTTTTCTTGAAAACAAAATACTGCAATGGTATGTACAATGGAAATGGAAACTAGAAATCGGAAATCAGCAAAAGTAGTGTTTGAGCATCCTGCCATTGACAGGACCCCCAAATAGCTCTGTACCATCTAATTCCTGTAGGAAGAAAGCATTTGGGCCCACAATGGCCTGAATGATGTATGAACCTTGCCACAAACTGTCAAACTTGTCGTGCTTTCCTTTATCCTCTCTCCTTGAGTCCCACTTCAGAACTTTATCTCCGATTTTGAAATCAGCAGCCTTGGTTCTCTTGTCAAACAACTTCTTTATGTTTTCCTGAACTCTGATAGCTCTATTGTAGACCTCTTCCCTTGTTTTTTGGAGATGAATTGTTTGATTTATTCTCCTCACCATACTGTCCTCTTCTGTCTGAATCTCTTGGACAAGTTTGATCACTGGTACTCCAAGGCTAGTGGGAAAAACTGCTTATGTACCATAGACAAGCTGATATGGTGACATGCCAATGGATTTCTTTGTTGTAAGCCTGTCAGCCCACAAGGCATGCACTAACTTGTTATGCCATGACTTTTTTTTCTCTTCCAGCAGCTTTTTGATGATGGCCACTAGGCTCTTGTTTGATGATTCAGCTAAGCCATTACCTTGAGGGTAATAGGCAGTTGAATGACCCAATGCTATTTGATATCTGTGACAAAAATCAACCATTTTCTTGGATCCAAAAGTAGCAGCATTATCGGTGATTATTTTCCTTGGGCAGCCAAACTGAGAGAGGATATGACCTTCTAGGAACCTAATGATGACTGAATCTATGGAATTCCTAGTTGTTATGGCCTATATCCACTTATTGAAATAGTCTATGGCTGTTAGGATCCATTTGTGTTGTGCAAAAGAATCTAGGTGAATTTCTCCTATAAAATCTAGGCTCCATTGCATAAAAGGACCTTCCACAGTGATGGGTTTTAAAGGAAGGGGGAGGAGTTTTCTCTTGCCTTCAAATATCTGGCATTTGTGGCAGGCGATTATCATCTTATGGACATCATTGAAGAGTGTGGGCCAATAATAGCCAGCTCTGAGTATTTTGTTTGCAGTGGCCTCCACACTCTCCTGCATGGAATTCTTGTTTAATCCTCTCAGCTTCAGCTTCAGGCAAACATTTAAGCAATAGGCCATTTGGATTTTTCCAATATAAGTTCAGAATGCAATAGCTCCTGGCTTTTAGTTTTAGGAATCTGACCTTGGTCTTTGATAGTTCAGGTGGAGCATTGAGGTTGGTGAGCACATAAAGGATATCAGAGTACCAAGGAGAGTTCTGAAAATTCTCCTCAATAGTGGGATCAGGAAGTCCTTCCTGCTTGTCCAAGGCAACTACCATGTTAATGTCAAGGGCTTGCAGATTCGATTCAGCCATTAATTTAGCTAAGACCTGACCTTTGATCAGTTTTGTGGGTTTAATCTCAAGGTCATATTCTAAAATCATAGCAATCCATTTTCCCCTCTTCCCATCTGGGTCTTGGGACATTATATCTTTGAATACTATGTTAGGCACATAGGCTATGGTGTGGGAATGCAGAATGTACACCCTAAAGTCCTTTAAGGCCTTGATTAAGGCATAGGCCTACTTTTCCATTATGTTGTATTTCAAGGGTGCATCCCTCAGTGCTTTGCTGAAGAAGGCAATTGGTTGTTCCATTCCCTCTGGATTTTTCTGCAGTAAGACTGCAGCCACTGTATGCTCAGAGGCAAATGAAAATATCAGGAAATATTTTGAGAAATCAGGGCTAATCAGAACAGGAGCTTGGGTGAGTGCAAGTTTTATTGATTCGAAAGATTTTTTAGCTCCAACAATCCATTTAACTCCTACACCTTTCTTCAACATGTTAGTCATATTCCTAAGGTGTTCAGCTAGGTTGGGAATAAACCTCCTAAGGAAGTTAATTTTCCCAATGAAGGACTGTAATTCTTTGATGTTTCTTGGGTGTGTGATATGTAGTATTCCCTCAACTCTTTGTGGGTCTATCCTAATTCCCTTTTCAGATATAATGTGGCCAAGAAGCTTTCCCTCTTGCAGCCCAAATACAGTCTTTTTAGGATTCAGTGACAGACCAAACCTTCTACATTTTTCAAGCACTCTTCTCAGATGTTCTAGGTGTTCTTCCTCAGTCTTGGAGTAGACTGTTATGTCATCCAAATAGATGACAATAAAGTGTCCTATTTCATCTGAAAAATCTATATCCATTTCTCTTTGGAAGGTTGCACCAGCATTCATCAGTCCAAAGGGCATTTTTACATACATAAAAGTGCCCCAAGGAGTGGTAAAAGTCGTCTTTAGCTTATCCTCTGGGAGTACTAAAACTCGGTTGTATCCTGAAAAACCATCTAACAGAGAAATCCTTTTCGAGCCTACTACCTTCTATAGAATGTGTTCCATTTTTGGCAAAGGATAATTGTCTTTGAGTGAGGCTCTATTGAGATTTCTGAAGTCTATACATAGCCTGATTTCCCCTATTTTCTTTCTCGCAGCCACTAAATTCGATACCCAATCAAAGAACCTCACAGGAACTATTATGCCTGCCTCATACATCTTTTTAATCTCCTTTTCAACTGTAGGCAATTGTTTCGGGTTTATTCTACGAATTTTCTTCCTGAAGGGTTTCTGATTTTCTTTTAAGGGTATTTTGTGTTGTATGATGTTCGTGTCATAAGCCTTTAAGTCTTCATAACTCCACACAAACACGTCAATAAATTCCTTAAAAAGGTCAATGTATTTCTTTTTCATGTTCGCAGGAAGAGACTTAGCCAATTTCATTATTTTGGGATTATCTTTTGTGCCTATGTTGCATTCTTCAATGTCAGAGTCTGCGTGCTCTATGGTGGGCTTTTTTTCCACATCGTCAAAGTCAAAAATTTCTTCTAATGGTGCCAGGCCTCGAGGTAAGTTCTTATCTTTGTCCTACAGCACCTCAATTTCTTCATTTTCTGTGTTTTCGCAATTTCTGTTTGGATTTCCAATCTGTTCGTTTAAAGTGTTTATTTCTATGTTATGAGGTGGTTCTTCCTCGTCTGAGGGTTCCTCACTTAGGCAGCTATCACTAGACATAGAGTCAGAATCAAAAAATTCAAACTCGTTCCTGCCCACCAAGAAATCTTCAATCTGTTTATCGCCCTCAAAGACCTGCCAGTATTTTTCGTTATCTAGCACTGCAGGTCTGAATTTGGTCTGTATTATGATTTTATGATCATTTGGAGTCTTAGGGTATGAACTAGCTAGGCACGCTAATCCATTTGCAATGGATTTTTGAATCCTAGGGACAAACACTAATTTGTAATCAAAGGTTTTCAATATGTTCGCGGCATCGTTCCTATATGCTCTCAACCTAGGGTGCTTTGCTGTGTACTCCCCGTTCACCTGTTTTATCACCAACTCAGAGTCTCCTTGCATGGCTATCCTACGGGCCCCTAATTTCTTCAACAGACCTAAACCCAAGATTAAAGCCTCGTACTCTGAAATATTATTTGTGCATTTGAAATGCAGGCTGTAGGCATGGCTTTCCGTGTAATCACTCTCTGTGTTATGTAGCCATACTCCTGCCCCAACAGTTCTCTTGGTGCATGACCCATCAAAATTCATCTCCCACAAGGGTTCATTTTTCGTTTTATCATCACTTCCTTCCCTACAGCTGGGTTCGCCATTATGTTGCACTATAGGAGTTGTACTAGGCTGTGGGTTGTTTTTTTTTTCGTCATTAGAGAGGTGACTGTCTGGCTAATTGGGTTTTGTTTCTGGTTCACTTTGAGTTGTTGTTTCAGTGCACTGTTCTGAGTTTTCTACATCATTTTCCTCTGAGTCTAGAGTAGCCATTATGCTAAAGTCTGCGGGTTCTGTTTCCTTGTTTGTATCTTTGTTTTTGGACTCTGACTCTTCTGAGGATTCATCATTACAAAGGATGAAGGAGTCAAGATCTGTATGTACAGAGTATAAAGGTGAGTTTTCAGGCTTTTCGGGGCTACTAACCAGGAATTTCATTTGTGCCTCTCTGTACAGTCTTCTAAGTTGGCCAAAGATTGGGATTGTGGCATAAGCCCCATCCATCTGCATGGTTCCTTGCAGCTTGGCTCCCCATGATCTTGATAATAACATGCCATACTTGGGTGGCACATCTGCCACAACAACATCCATGACCATACATTTTGCTGGAATCTGGGCAAGGCTCACACATAAATCTTTGATCAGGCCAAGACACTTTACTCTGCTAGAGTCAAATGAATACAGGTCTTTATAGGGACGGGTTATCTCTAGGCCTAATCTTTCCATCACTACTTTAGGCATCAGGTTGTGTGATGCCCCAGAATCATGCATTGCATTGTGGAGAATCTTATCATGGATGTTAAGACTGATATAAAAAGGGGGCACTACCCCTTCCTGAAACTTTCCTTCAATCTTTGGACCAAACAGAAGGGCTGGTTGATCATCGCTCAGATTTACAGTGTCACTATTTTCACCTAGGTTCAAAGCTTTCAAAATTTGGCCTTTATATACATCCTGAGTGGCCAGCTCAAAGAGTGGTACAGATATTTTAATTTTCGCAATCTCACTTTCCAGGTTGAAAGTAGACTGACTCTTTGGAATGCTCGACTATGTTTTGTTAGCCACTACCTTAGTGGCTGAATCAGTGGGTTGGTTCTCACTATGTACAGTGTTTGGAATTGTTTTATCAGGAGCACTAACTGCAATGCTAGTGCTGCTAGTTGGTTGGCTTTGTTTATCAATTTTTTGGTTGTCTTTTTCTTTGTTTTTCCCAACACTCTCAGCTGATGGATTACTACCTTCAGCGGTCACTTTAGAAGTTTTCTCAGGCCTTTTCTTGATGGTAATCTTAGAAGCTTTGGGTTTGGAATTGTCTTGACTCTTCTTGCTTCTGATTTCATATTGTTCTCTGACCTGCATAATGGAATTTTCAAATCCAAGTCTGTAGTCTTCAGATTCTAATCTTTCCTCATCCCAGTATGAGGGTGAGGGCTGATCTTCCTCTGAATAACAGTTGTGGATTGAGTCTTTTGTTTCAAACATGTTTATTGTGTCCCCTTCAGACTCTTCTATGATTCCCTCATCTTCATCAAGAAATTTCTCTTGGAAAGGGGGAATGACTTGCTGATCTGTTTCTCTTTGTCTGTTGGGAGTGGCATTGTTTCTTCTAAAGTTTTGGTTTTGGTTATGGTTTTGATTTTTTTTTTGGTTATTGACTGAGACAACCATTTTTTCCATAATTTGTTGTAGCATTTCCACATTTTTGGATAAACGGTCATATTTGGGATCAGATGTGGAAGCTACAATGTCGTCTCTATATGTTACCCTTTTCTCAGCTCTCAATCTTGCTCTTTTCTTAATCATATTTTCCTCTACACTCACTGCTCCCTTTTTCATGTCTTCCAACGTGTTATAATCCCTCTCCCTAAGTTGGTAGGCCATGTCGACATCAAATCCTTCGGGGTAATTCGCTAGGGCCATACCTTGGGGAGGTTTCATGTGTGGAGGAAGAGCGTTGTAAATGTTGTTAAATATTTTTTTGTAATCATGGACACTCTCCCCCACATTTCTTTTAAGGCTCATATATTCTGCTAAGAGTTGGCGAGGATTAGCCTTGACTTCCCATTTGTTTATGAAGGTCTGATAGAGAGCTGGGAGGTCTTGGATACTACCAGGAGGCAAGCTCTTAAACCATTTCTTCACATCACCTCCTAAGCTCTGGGCAAAGATTCTCATTTTGACTGTATCATCATCTATCTCCATGTAGTCAAAATAATCTTCCATCCTATCTACATGGTGTTGGGCTGAGGTAGACTCTTTCGCATTGAAGTGTGGGATCTTTGATTGATAGTCATTGGGTAAAGGCACTAGAGGTTGGGGTAAAACTAGAGGTGCATACCAGGAAGCCATGATTATGTTTTTATGAGGTACAGGATTGACTTGGGCAGCTGGTATATGGATGACAGGGATATTGTGACCAGTAGAAGACTGATGAGCAGATCTAGGGTGACTGAACCCCAAGTTCTAGATGAAGTGAATATTAGGAGGCATAGATGGAAGGGTCTGTCTATTCCCCAGGTGCTTACCACTTTGAGGTGGTGAAACAGGGAACCCAAGATCTGGCTGGTCTAGGACACTAAATTACCTAGCTCTTGGTAAACTGTTTTGAGTGCCTAGGTCCACAAATGTATCTGATAGAGCTGTAAAGTTTTCTAGTGTAGAGTTAGCTCTATGGATGTGGCTGGAAATAGTTGATTGTTTAGGTGTGGGAGATCCCTTGAGGATGCTCTCAGGGTTGTCAACTATTTCAGGTGGATCTGGGTTAGGATAAGCTCTCGTATGAATGGTTCTTGAAGCCAGAATGATATCTTCCAACAAAGCATCTTAACCCTACTTGTTACTTCTACTATGGTTGATGTTGTTTTGGAGGCCGGTCTCCCAGTGGAGTCTTATGTGAACCAAGATAATCAGCAGGCCTACTGATCACCAGTGGAGTCTTTTAACCGTTTAGGAAATATGGAGTCGCCAGGTGGAAGGTTTAGGATGCTTCTGGAGGGTACACTGTCCACCGCAGTGCCTAAGAGATGTCCCTTTTCAAGGATATATTCACAACACAGCAAACTCTAACCAGAGATTGACTAGGAGGGCTTTTACCAGATGTGTCACCTCTGAAAGAGTGTGAGATTTGGAGGCTACCTGGCCCTTTCCAGACTCTGTCTAAGAGTGTGGGAGAACACAACAAATGGTATAGAGTTTGATGTGTGAGCAGGAGTGTTTAACTTCCAACCTTAACCAGAGATTGTAAGTTTCTGAAGTTCTTATAATGTAGTAATGCGAAAGTACTCAGAGTCCCCAGCGGAGTGGCCATTATGTTGGGGTTCCCATGTTTTGGCAAGGTTGGAAATACCAAAATATGAGACAACATCAAACCACTTTCGGACCTCAGGATCTAGCCCTCCTGGGTCCAGAGAGGGATCTATCTATATAAGCAAAGTTTTTATGGCTTTGAAGCTCAGAGTTTTAAGATGTTAGGCTAGTTATAGGAACAAAGTTGGTTTGTTTGATTGTTTGTTTGGTTGCTGGTTATCAGGAAAGAAAGGTTCAATGTAAGACAAGGATGAGAAAAGAGGAATAGGGCAGAGGTGAAGTATTCTAGGGAGCATTCGAACCATTGGGCAATGGAGTCAAGAAAGGATTTGCTTGCCAATCAATAGGCAGGCTTTCAATTGGGCTAGTCATCTAAAACGTTGGATCTTAAAGATGATAGCGTGATATGGGATGGTAGGAGAGGAGGAGACAACACAGTTTCAGGGCACAAATTTAAAGTCTAGCTGGTCGCACAAGGATCCTAGTGGACAGGGCTAACTCTAATCCCCAGTGTTCCCAAATCTTCCAGATAAATCCTTAACAAGAAACATCTAAGAACAGATTCATTTAATTCATACATCAGAGAGCAGGAAATAACATCCACTACACTGGTTAAACTAACTGAAATCAATTCTTAAACAATACTAAGAAGAAAAACATCAATGGCAAGGAGAGCAGAAACACAGGGTACCTAATAAGGGTAAATCCTATGCCAATATTCTGATGCAAGCCAGTAGAAATGAAATGAAATGAATCAAAACATAGAGATAGGAAAACATCACCGCTGCTTTAGATCAGGATCCAAAGAAATGTGCTTGTCATATTAAATAGCAATACCAGTCAAGTACAACATTTCCAATAGCTGAATACTCAGTCTAAAATCATATTCCTCAGCCTATCTTACAACTTTACACAGGGACTGTGTCTCAAAATAAACTACTTGCAATTCTCTGATAACTGATCAACAACCTTTACAATGAGTCTCTGTTTGAATATTATAGCTGAAAGAGAGCAGAGGAGGTAGGTGAAGAACTAAATGAAGAATTAAAACTCAGAAAGGAAAGAGGGCCGAAGCCCATTCTGTTCTAAATCTTATGCATTAATCTCTGGCACTTTTGGGACGAAAAGTAATCTCCTTCAGTCTTCCAATTACTCTGATATGACTCTGATGTACTCCGGCTGCAGTATTGGGTAGTACTCTGGTGAATAAACAAAAGAGATAAGTAAAATATGGTGAAGTCTGCCATACCGCATTAACAACTGCTCTGATAGCTTAGGAGTGTGTTCAAGGTGGAAATCTTCTCTGGAACATGGCATGGAATAGAAACAGTATGGGCAACCCATCCTTCCATGGAGAAAAACATTCTGCTGATGTAGAAAACCTTCTATTCATTAATTTCTGTGCTCTGTATTCCTCTGCGGGACCTATGATGTCTTCAAACAGGTACTTTGCCTCTAAAACACAGAGTAAAGGCTCAAAGATCTTCATTTTTGTGCCTTAGACTCTCTGCCGCTTCATTTATATCTCTTTCTACGAAATCTGCGTTTTAAATGGCCTTGGGAAGACTTTACAGAGTTTTCAACCTTGCTCTTGAATGCAAGTCTTGTCAAAACTCCTTCCTCGGTCTTTTCTCCATGATTTCTTTTCGGAAAATAGTCCTTTCCTGTGCTCTCTGTAACTGTAACAGAGACTGAAGATCATGGAGGTTTTACGATGCTTGTACCCTTCATGGGAAGGAGGATGGATACGGAGGGCAGAGGAAATGATAGCGCAACGGTGGTGGTTTTAAATGAAAAATGGTGAATAATGCAGTGAAATGGTGAAAACCACGAATAGTAGGCTTTGGTGGAGAAATGCATCGCGAACCATTCGATCGTGGTCCAGTGGCGAGGATCGAAGATGAAGATTGAACAGCGGGATGATTTATGAACATTGGCGGAATGAATGTAAAAATTTAAACCTTAGTGAAAAATACGAAAATTTGGACTTTGGTGGAAATGCAAAGGAATACGATGAAATGCAATGCGATGGGAATGATCGTACGAGGCGGGACCCATATGGAAATCGCAATCGCAGTCGGAGTGGGGCGGAGAGATATACATATGAAACAATATTTTCGATGCAATTGGAAAAAACCCTTTGTATATGAAATAAAACCAAAATTCGGGTTTAATAAAGGAAAAGGCCCTTTATTATATGAATGGGCGAAGGTATGGTACGGTGGGCCCAGGGTCAATCGCATCGGAGATCGGGAGCAGGGGTGATCACAATTGCAATCGGGAGAATGTGCGATGCGATCAATCGGAGGGGAAAAGCGATCGGCAGGAAGTGCAATCGGAGTGATCGGGAGAGGAGTTGCGATCGGGTCAATCGGGGATCGGAACGATCGGTGGGGAGTTACGATTGCGATGATCGGAGTTAAGTTGTGATCAATCGCATCATAAATATTTTCGATGAGCCGATCGGGGGACTTAACATAAACATTTCGATTAATGAGATTTGCGATTAGTGCGGGCCGTCTGATCTTCGTGGTAGATCAATGGTGGAGAACACGTCGCGGGCCTTATAGAGCAGAGCAATCGCAATCAGAGTTTTTAAGTCTTACAAAGGAATTTTAATGTTCCGCTCCAATCTTCCGATGCGATTAGTGCCCAGGCTATAAGTGCTTGGTCTTTAGGTATCGGGCGTACGTGGGGAAGTGGTTGGGGCTGGCGGAAAAGGGGCTAGACCCTATTATAAAGTTTAAAAAGTGGGTTTTTGGCCCATTTTAATGAAATTTAAGGGTTAGGAAGGGGAACGATAGGGGAAGAAAAATGGGAATTTGGCCAAACAAAGGGTAAGGGTAGAAATCCAAGGGGATTTTGGATATGATTTAGGGGGTAAAGGGGGACTTTGTCAAAAAGGGGGAAAAGGGGTAAAATGGGACATTCTGCAGAGGTACAAGGGGCAAATGAGGGCCTTTTGGAGCATAATTCTTTGCAATCGATGAGGCTCATAGACTCAAGGACAGTAGAGGGGAAACAATCAAAGGCAGGGAACGTGAAAGGCTTCAAGGATGATGTGTTTTCAAGGGAAATGCATTCCTTGAAGACTCATAAAACAAATAGCCCCTTGCTTGCTTGTCAAGGAATTCATAGGGGGCTAACACTTCTTCTTCTTCTTCTTTCTAGTTCTTCTTCTTCTTCTTCTTCTTCAAGCGTTGTGTGCTTCCATTGGTTCTCTCCCTCTAAAAATTTTCAATTCAATGGTTTGGATGAGACATCATCTCCTTTTTTTAGATGATGCAGCTAAATTTGGAGTGCCAATATAACTCTGCTCAGCTCCAGTTCTATCGTAGACAATTGGTTCCTCCTTCTTGTTAATTAAGGATGGATTGTGCATTGTCCTCCCCTCGTTCTCCTCTAATCCACTGATTTAATTTTTTTTCTTTTTTGCATGCCCAAGTGGCGTGTACTGCCAATTTTATTCCAGTCATACCTCACGGTGGCGGCCAAGTTAATTGGCCACCTTTCTGCTCCTCATACTCTAAGTATGAAAATTAATTATTTCTGGCTATTTGAATGTGTAGCAAGGGGTGAGAGCTTATACTTGAGTTTACCTGTTGTTTCCAAGATGGTTGCAGGAGTTCGAGGTTTGAGACAAGCCTTTTTAGATGCTGCGTTCTTCACCATATTCCTGTTCTTTGAGGGAGAAACTTGCTGAATGAGCTGCTATTTTTTTTCTGTCGTCTCTCCGCTGTGGATTTCATGTGGTGCGCTTGAGATGCCATGGGTGGAATTCTCGTTCTCCTGTAGTATATTATGCAGTTGCCCTTGTTGTTATTCTTGGCATTCCATGAACAACTTTTCTTTTGAAGGAACTTCTTGATTTTTGTAGCAATTTGTTTGTGTGCTGCTTCTCTTGCTACATTGTGCTCAGGAATGGAGGAGTGTGGTGTATGGAGGAATTTATGAATATGAATGCATTAAATGATGGTATGGACGAAAATATAGAAGAAGGGAGAAGAAGATCAATGCTTCTCTGTTTTTTCCAGAAACCATTAACAACCTGCAAAACAACAAACATAGAAAAACACATTGATGCAGATGCATTTTTTTTTCTTTTTCTCTTTTTTTTCTCTTTTTTTCTTTTCGAAAGAAAGTGGGCTACCTCCATGGAGGTTTTCATCCCACAAACTTTCCTTGGGTGCATCAGAGAGGTTTTCACACATTGATATTTATTTATTTATTTTTTTGAGCAAGTGAGCCACCTCCATTGAGGTTTTCAACCCAGAAGTTTTTTATTTTTATTTTTTATTTATTTTTTTGTTGTTGTTGTTGTTGTTGTTTTTTTTTTTTTTTCTCTGTCAGGAGGTGTGGGAAACCATGGAATTTCCCATCACATGCACCTCTCTGCTTATGGAATTGATGAATTCTGCCCTTGACAAAGGATTCTTGTAAATTTTAATTATGTGACCATTGACAAGCAAGGGGATCCCTTCCTCATCTATGGTCCTGATTTGAACTGCGCCATTATCAAAGCATTTCTCCACTATGTAAGGCCCCAACCATCTTATAATTAGCTTTCCTTTGAGGTATTTAAACCTTGAATCATACAATAGTGCCCAATATCCTTCTTGGAAGTTCTTTTCTTTAATGTTCTTATCATGCCATACATTCCTTTGCAGCTAAACTACCTCTATGTGAAGAATTTCTTGCATTCTGAACTCGTTCAATCCATTTAGTTGTAGAAAAATCTCTTTTTGGGAATTTTTTAGATCTAGATTTAATTTAGCTGCCATTCTTAAAGTATTGAATTCAAACTCAACTGAAAGTAGAGCTTTCTTACCATAGACTAGTTCATAAGAAGTGATTCCTGTTGTTGTCTTCCAAGTGGTGTTGTAGGCCCAAGTAGCTTCTACCAATCTATTTGTCCAATATTTTCTACTACTTCTCACAACCTTGGTGAGGATGCTCTCTAAGGTTCTATTAGTTACTTCTACTTGGCCATTCGCCTGAGGGTGATAGGCAGTATAAGTTCTATGCTTAATCTTGTGATTCCTCAAAAGATTCTCAATGAGGTGAGAGGTGAACTATGATCCCTGATATGTGACTATTTCTCTGGGATATCCAAATTTGTAAAACGCATTCTCCCTCAGAAATTTTGCTACTTTTTCTTTGGTTTCTACCTTTGCTGCTTTTGCTTCAACCCACTTTGTCAGGTAATCAATACAGACTATGATATGCTTCTTTTGTCTGGATGGTGGATCGATAGGTTAGATAAAGTCCATACCCCACTTGTAAAATGGATCAAGAGCCACCTAAGGGTGTAAAGGAATTTCATCCCTTTGTGTGGGTTTCCCCATCCTTTTTCACTAATCACACCTGCTAGTGTATCTTCTGGAATATTGGTGAAGGGTAGGCCAATAATAACCTGCCTGTAAAACTTTGTAAGCAGCTATATTTGCAGCAAAGTGGCCTCCACATGGGCTGTCATGACATTCAGAGAGGATATCAAAAAATTATTCCTCCCTCACTCATCTTCTTAGGATTTGATCAGGGCCTAGCTTGAAGTGATTCCCCCCAATCCATGTGAAAGGGGTGTTTTTTCTGATGATTTTGATCCTCTCCCTGAATGAAAGATTAGGAGGGAGTCTTCTAGCGACCAAGTAGTTGGCTATTTTATAAAACCATGGTGAGAGTGTTGATATGGCAAAGAGGTGTTCATTTGGCAGCTGGTCATCCACCATTCCTTCTTCACTTGCAGGGAGAACTAATCTGGACAAAAAATCTACAACAAATTTTTCCTTTCCAAGTTTATCAACAATAGTCAAATCAAATTTCTGCAAAAGTAACAACCATCTAATTATTCTAGCATTAACATCCAGTTTGTTCATTAAATACTTGATGGCTGCATGGTCAATGTGAAAAAAGGTCTGATATCAAGTGATAGAATGCCTGAATTTGTTCAATGCATGGACAATGGCCAACATCTCCTTCTCAGTAACAATATAATTCAGCTCGGCTTTGGAAAAATTCCTGCTGATGAGATAAATGGCATAAGGGATTTTTTCCTCTTATTGTCCTAACGTTGCCCCTACAGATTTGTCGGATGCATCAGTTTGGATGTGGAAAGGCAAAGTCCAATTTGGACCTCAGAGGATGGGGGTGGTATTCAATTGCTTCTTAATGAGATCAAAAGCCTCTTGACAAGGACCAGACCAAATAAACTCATAATATTTGGCCAATAACCCAAATAATGGTGAAGCCATCTTGCTAAAATATTTGATGAACCTTCTATAGTAACCAACTAAGCCTAAGAAACTCTGACATCTTTCTGCTTTTGAGGAGTAGGTACCCTTTTGATGATAGTGTTTTTTTTCGGGTCTACCTGTATTCCTGCTTGGGATATTGAGTGCCCTAGTACAACCCCTGCTTTCTTCAAGAATTCACACTTTTCTGGGCTCAAGGACAGATGCATCTCAATGCACCTTCTTAGTACTTTACCCAAGTTGGAGAGAGATTCCTGGAAGTCATCCCCATATGGTGTGAAATCATCCATGTAAATTTCGACAGAGTCATGGACTAAATCAGAAAAGATGCTCAAGACAGCTTTCTAGAAGGTGGCTGGGGCATTGCATAACCCAAAGGGTAGGACTCTATAAGAAAAGGTACCCCAAGGGCAGGTGAAAGTAGTATTATCCTGGTCTTCAGGGTTGATTTGAATCTGGTTGTGCCCATTGAACCCATCTAAGAAGGAAAATAACTTCTTCCCTACAAGGCTATCCAGGACTTGGTCTATAAATGGCAATGGGAGATGGTCTTTCTTGGTGGCTTTGTTAAGTTCTCTATAATCAACACAAATTCGCCACTTCCCATTCTTCTTTGGGACTAGGACAAGAGGAGACACCCACTCACTATCCGATATAGGATATATGAACCCCGCATCCAATAGTTTTTGCAGCTCTTCTTTAACTATGTCCATTAGAGACGGTTTCATTATTACTTAGGGTTGTCTCATAGGCTTGCATCCTTCTTTGATGTAAATGTGATGTCTGCATATTGAAGGATGCACCCCTTTCATGTCCTTGTAATCGCAAGCAAATGCTTCAAGATTTTCTTTCAAGAGTTGGCATAGCTACTTCTCTTATTCATTTGAGAGGTTTGGGTTGATTTTCATAGATCTGGATGGGACAAACTCAACAGCCTTGGTGGTTTCAGAGGTTGTCTCAACTGATTTCACTTCCATCCAAGGTTGCCTTTTAGACTCTTTGACTAGGGTTTCGAGAGGAGTGTTATTGGAGGATTCGTTTTGAATGGCATGGTTGATGAGTTCATCTTCATCAAACTGCCCCCCTCTAACGATAACATCTATGGTAAACATAGGGGCAGTGTTATATAACTCATATTATTCATTCTCCAACCATATAGGGAGATCATGATCAATGGAAGTCTGGGCTAGAGGATATAACACTAGCTATTCAAACAAGGGCCCATTTTTTATAGTCATGTTTCCGGCTCAACAACTAATATAAGCGTCTGGAGTGGCTAACCAAGGTCTCCCTAAGATGAGAGGATAACCATTAAACTTGGTTTTTGGCTGCAGGACTGGGAAAGTTGTAGGATACTCCCAAGAGTCAATGCTAACCATAACATCCTCAACAATTCCTTCTGGATTTACTGTGGACCGATCTGCAAGTTGCAAAACTGTTGTAGTTTTCCTCAAAGTCCCTTGGAGATTAAGTTTCAACATAGTTTCCTTGGTCATGATATTGATGGTAGCCCCTAAATCAATCAGAGTATTGGGGACTATGACACCATCTATATGTACATCAACAACTGGACTTCCAGGGTCCAAGTATTTTTGAAATATCACCTTCCTCAGCATCAGGTCAGACAGTTGTCCTACCACATTGATGGAGGGGGTATCTCTCTTTCTCCTTCTAGGTTTCTTGAAGCACTTTTCTTTGACGAGCCTATTGTAGATAGGGAAATCCTTAATGGGCTGTATAAGTGGTATCTTTACACACAAATTTTCCAATTCCCCCAGGAGTTCAGTCTCCTCTCGGGTGTGGTGACTAGGGTGGATCAAGCGCTCGGGGAAAGGATGTTATTGGATCTGAGTGTTATATTCTTCCTTTTCCTCCTCAACCTCTATAGGTGGAGATGGGGGATGATTGTTTGGGAGTACTCTTCATGATTTTCGATTAACCTCCTATATCTCTATTGAACCTCAGAATTACGTTCTCTTTGACAACCTTTCTCACCTGTTTCCCTCACTTTCTCATAATATCACAGACCCAATAAATGATAAATGCTAAGTTTTGTATTAAGAAATGAATTAAAATGATTTCCGTATTATATTTTCATTTTCTTGCTATTTGAATATTTTTTTCCAATTTTTCTACAGGACGCATCCTATTCTGCAGCTAACTGTGGATTTCGTAGCTACTCTCATGGTCTGGCAAGTTCCAGGTGTCAAATGAAGAATTGGGTCACATAGGCATTTCTAGAATCATCTCCACATGTATTATATCCTATTCACTCAGTCAAGATCGACAAAAAAGTAGGCCTAAGATCATGGTCAAAGGTTGAGTCAAAGTACATTATCTGAAAGCAGTAACAAGTTTATCTCGCAAATAGTTATGTTCTTTTCCTTTAAATATCGGTTGTACAGAACCGAGAAGACAGTTCAGAAACTAAGTGTTAAGTTCAGGGTTTTTGTTGATACTCTGTATTCAGACTTCATTTTATCATAATACAAAGTTCATGTTGCTAATGATTTTTTAAGTGCATCCTTAACCAGCTAGTAGTTCATCCAAATCAGTTGCAGAGGGCCCCTGTGCTGGAGGAGGTTTTTCATTTATTGTTTTTAGTTCAATTTCCATTACTCTGTTTTTAGCAAATCTATTTTCTAGATTAGGTTAATGTTTCATTCCAATTTTTGATCAATAACATAATGATAAATTATAACTGTGAAATCTTGTTCTTCTAAAATATTTCGTGAAGATAGATAACTTTGTTTTCAAATTGAATTGAGATTGAAGTAATAAGAATACAAAGTTGACCTAGTTTTCTTACTTTTTTTTCATTCATTTTCTTAGAACAGAATTGTCAATTAACTGTGTTAATAGATGTTTTCAAAAACCATTTCAAGATGAGGATCCTAAACTAAATGGTTGAATGTCTAATTTATACAGTGATTAAATTTACTCTGCACATTGTTATTTGCTTTCTAGGAACTTAGAAACTAAGGCATAATTGACTTCTTACACAACACTTCAAGAGGGTAATACTTCACATTGAATGTTGGAGAAAGTCAAATATACATTAGTTATTTATAGTTAGTTTTCCATGCTTTCACTTTTTTGCTTTCAGATCCTCACTTGCATCATTGATATTCCTAAAATTCATTCCAAGGAGACTGATTTAATCATATTTCAAAGATTGAATGATTGAATGTTTAATGAATGCAATTATTAAGTTACTTTCTACATGTTTAACTTAGTCTTCTAGATCATTAGGTATAATTGGTTACTTAACACCATCTCAAAGAGGTCCCACTTCATAATTGAATGTTGGAGTAGCTAAAAATACATTAGATGTTTTCCTTTGTATACTTTGCTTACTGCTCTAGGACATTAGAAGTTAAAGTACAGAAAGTTGCTTACACATCATCTCATGAAGTTCATACTTCATAAATGTTGGAGCAACCAGAAGTACCTTAGTTGATTTCATTTTCTGCCTTTACTTAAGACAAGAATTGCAGTTTCATTCTTAGTTTTAAGAATTAAATCCATGAAATAGGACTAATGATAAGATAAAATAGATGCTTTTTTTTCCAAATTAAGTTCTAACCAGCCAACAACTTTTGGTTTATTCTTATGAAAATTAGATTAACCTAGGAACACTTCATTTTCTTCCTTCTTAAAATTCATTAGATTCATTTAAATCTTTTCATAGTTTTAGATTAAACATTCTTAGACATAAAACAACAAAAATCCCCCAAAAAAACATAAAATACAAAACAACGAAGTAAGAAATAAGTTAACTAAGCACCACAGTGCACCACACTTCATCATTTTACAAACCTTGGTTGATAATTTATGCAAGAAATTTAAGACATTAAATTGACTAAACATTTTGGCGTCATTGTCGGCGAAGTGTAATTAGGTAACCTCATTTCTTACATCTAAAAAAAATTATATGCATAGAGAAAGAGATTCTAGGGGCAGATTCATAGCTAGAGGCAGGAGTTTAATCCCTACAACACCACTTACTCCACCAAGACTAAGAAGTGATACACCTCCATCTGAAACTCATATTCCATATTTCACTAGCCATAGACTTCTTGAAGTTCTAAGGTCAGAAATCCAATTAGGAGGATCTCCTACT
This sequence comes from Pinus albicaulis, assembly GCA_034641835.2. Classification (NCBI taxonomy): domain Eukaryota; kingdom Viridiplantae; phylum Streptophyta; class Pinopsida; order Pinales; family Pinaceae; genus Pinus; species Pinus albicaulis. The sequence goes on from JAXQQM020078587.1 coordinate 107,574, forward strand.
TCATCCATTGAGACAGTCTTAGAGGAAGAAGATCCTAGATATCCAACAGAAGGAGTAACCTTTTTCACTTCTACGGGAGAACATAGTCTAGTTGAAGGGTTAGAAATCCCTAGTGGAGAGGAATGAGAAGAACCTTTCTTCAACATTCCATTTATATAAGAACCAGAGGAAGACCAGTTAACCCTGTAGGTTGAATCTTATATCAGCTTTGAAGAATCTATAATGGCAGGAAGAGGAGAAGAAGAAGAAGAAGGATAATTTATAAATGGAGAAAATGTAATATTTGGAGGAGGTAGAGGTAGAGGAGGAGATAGAGGGAGAGGTAGAGGAAGTACAGAACGAGGAAAAATAAATAGGGTAATCGAGAGTTCTTTTGGATTCCCTATAGTTGATGAAGATACAAATGGTTCTGTCCTCCCAAATTTTCATGGATTGAAAAGAAAATTTCTTGAAACCTTTTTATTTGAATTTGAAGTCTTGTGCAGAACTTATAATTATTTACAAGATTCTCAAAAACTCAATTTGTTTCCTTTCAATATTGAAATGAGCAGCTCTAAAATGGTTCATGAGTTTAATCACTAGGTCTATCAGAACATGGGATGACATGACAAGAGAATTTATAGAAAGGTATTTGGATTATTGCACACCTATAAATCACAAGGGTGAAGTGTTTAAAATGATTCAAAAAAGAGGATGAAAATTTGGAGGATTTAATTGAAAGATTAAACTATAACATAAAAAGAGCAAGAATGGATAACTTAGATCAAGATACTTTAAAAGCTCTTTTATTGAAAGCCATTAGGGATGAGTGGATAGACATCCTTAACATGATGGGGAAAGGGGATATATCTCAACTCGCATTACCTGACATTTGGGAATTATGTATTCATCTCTCAAGAGGAAAATAAAAAACTAGGAAAGTTCCAAGAGATCCTTCTCTTGCTAGAGAAAACAAATCTACAACTAGAATAGTAAGTAGGGAAAAAATTGGAAACATGCTTGATGAATTTAAAACAGACATTTTAGGGAGTCTTAGTGAACAGATAGACACCCTTAAATTACAAAACAAGTAGAAAGCCGAGACTGACGCTTTATTATTTTCTATCCCAAATGCAGAAAGAAGCATGCTTTAAGATAATATCCTCTTGATGCAAAAGTCATAGAGACCTGTGTGATTTGTTCATAAAATCATGAGACTAAGAGTTGTCCTTCAGTTCCTAGTCTTAAGGCTATTTTTCAAGAAGAAACAACTTCAAATCCAACAAAATCTCTTTTTTTTTGTCTCTAGAAGACCTTGGTAGGGACCACAAACTTAAGGTTTTAACAACCAAACGTATACTCATCCCCCACCAAATTGGAATTCTTGGCAGCAACCTTGGCCTCAATCTCAATCTCAACCTTGGGCTCAAGGAATACAAAATCATTATGGAAGATTCTATCAATACTATCAATATCCTCCATCATATCCAAACTATCCTCCCCAACAAATTCCTCAACAAAATCAACAACCCCAACTCCAAAATGAAAATCCACAACTTTCACTACCATTCCCACAGAGACCAAATCAATGACCTGCCCAACCATTACCAAACCCAAACGATAAAAATCCTCATAATACCTATATGATAGAAGGACAACAGTTTCCAACCTACATGATTACTCCTCTATATTTTAATGATGTTCAACTTAGATTTGGTAGGATATTAGAAAAGAAAAATCCTTCTGTAGTTATTCAAGAACAAGACAATTATGAGAAAGATTCTCTACAGCCCAATAAAAGTTTTGAAGAAGGAACATTTCCTCAAAACTAGAATACTGAAAATAAAAAACAAAAAGAACCAATAAACTCAACTCCTATCATAGAGAAACCATCAGTATCTACTTCTACTCCTCCTTTTCCTGAAATATTACAAGTTGATAGAGGAGTAGAAAATCATATTATGTTGCCTAATTATGATTTTCTAGATGAATTGAAAAATGTCTGTATTAAAATCCCTTTGTTACAATCCATTAAGGAGATTCCAATTCTAGCTAAAACAATAAAGGAGTTGAGCATGAAGAAACCAAGAAGAAAAACAAAAGAAATAAAAATAATTCAGCTTGTAGGAAAAATAACAGACATAATGATGGGAAAAATTGCCATACAAAAATATTTAGATCTAGGAAGTCCGGTTGTAAAAAACATATCAATGGAGTTGAAATTCCAAATACATTGATTGATTTAGGAGCAGCAATAAACATCATGAGAAAACAAACCATGGAACAGATCAAGCTTCCTAATATTCTTTATACACCTACATTACTGCAATTAGCAGATAGATCTGTAATCAAACCAGATGGTGTGTTAGAAGATATTTCAGTATCCTTAGACTCTTGGGAGTACTCTGTTGATTTTATGATTTTAACCCCTAAGAAAAATCTAGGAGGAAATCCACTTATATTAGGAAGACCTTGGTTGGCTACAACTGGTGCTTTCATTAGCTATAGATTTGGTGACATGTATATCTCAAATGGAAACTCAACTAAGAACTTTACTCTCTATCCTCCTGCAAGAAAAATCACTGAGATATATGACAAAGAATGGATTGATGATGAAAATGATATTCAGCCTCTCTTTACTATTTCAACCATTAGTGAAGATAGTCAAATCTTGAATTTAATGGAAAATTTTGAATCATCTCCAGAATATGAACATGATCAATTTCAAGAAAAGTCCAATATTGAATATTTGTCATCTAGGCAGATGTCTGTTTATTCTATTGAATAATTTGGTAGCTCTACATTTGAAATATTTCCAAGAAAAACCTTGAACATAAACAATATCTTGGAGAAATTACAACAGGAAAAGCTAATCAAAACATTACAAAAACATTCTTCTCAATATGCATGGGAATACACTGAAATGAAAGGAATTAGTCCTACGACTTGTATACATCACATCTACATTGATGAAAATTGTAAACCTATCAGACAACCTCAAATAAGGATGAATCCAAATCTTAGGGAAATTGTGAAAGAGGAGTTGCAAAATTGCTGAATGTAAACTTCATTTACCCAATTTCAGACAGCTAGTGGGTTTCCCCTCTAGTGATTGTGCCTAAAAATTATGGCAAATGGAGGGTATACATTGATTATCGTGAACTGAATAAAGCTACCCTAAAAGATAATTTTCCTTTACCCTTTATAGATCAAGTATTAGATACATTAGCAGGTAAGAAGTATTTCTCATTCTTGGATGGTTTTAGTGGTTACAATAAAATTCAGGTTGCACCTAAAGATCAAGATAAAACCACATTCACCTGTCCATGGGGGACTTATGCCTACCGAGTACTTCCTTTTCGATTGTGCAATGCACCTGCAACATTCCAAAGGGCAGTACTAGGAATTTTTTTCTGATCTAATACATGATTGTGTAGAGCTATATATGGATGAATTTACAATTTATGGGAATGCATTTGAAGAAGCTTTAGAAAATTTGGAAAATCTTCTTAAAATATGTAAGGAAGAAAACATTTCACTAAGCCATGAAAAATGTTTTATGATGTTTTCAAATGGGATTGTTTTAGGACATCACATTTCAGGAGATGGAATTAAAGTTGATAAATATAAAGTTGAAGTCATCTCTAAACTATCAATTCCAAGTAGTCAAAAATATGTCAGAAGTTTTGTAGGATTCACAGGATACCATAGAATATTTATAGAAAATTTCACTAAAATAGCATCCCCACTCTTCAAATTACTCACCAAATATTGTGAACTCAATTGGAATCCTGATTTCCAGTTAGCATTTGAGACTTTAAAAGCAAAAATTCCTCAAGCACCCATATTAAGAGGTCCAAATTGGAAACTACTTTTTCATATTTCAAAATATGCTTTAGATACAGCTCTAGGAGCTTTATTAGGACAAAAAGATTTGATCCCCTATGCCATCTATTACACAAGCAAGAATTTGACTCCCATAGAGTTAAATTACACTGTAACTGAAAAGGAATTCTTAGTTGTTGTTCATGCTATCAATAAATTCAGAAATTATATAACAGGATATGAAACCTTTGTTCATACAGATCACTCTGCAATTAAATACTTAATGAATAAATATATTACTAATGGCAGAGTTACAAGATGGTTATTACTCCTGCAAGAATTCAACATCATTGTTTTAGACCGACCTGGAAAACAAAACATGGTTGTTGATTTCTTGTCTAGAATTCAAAATATCAAAGATGACACTCCAGTTGAAGATAAATTTCCTGATGAATATATTTTTTCAGTAACCACTTAGACCCCTTGGTTTGCAGATATTTCCAATTACTTAGTCACGGGAAAATTACCTTCACATTTGTTTCCTAGGGACAAAAGAAAAATCATTCAAATAAGTGCAAGATACTCATGGATTACTAATGAATTGTATAAAACAAGTCTAGATCTCATTATCAGAATATGTGTTCGAGAAGATGAAATGCCTGAAATTCTTAAGGCATGTCATGATGAACCTTGTGGTAGACACTTTGCTGATAAGAGGGCAGCCTATAAAATCCTTAATTTAGGATATTATTGGCCATCCATCTTCAGAGATGCCAAAGAATATGTCAAAAGGTGTGACAACTGCCAAAGGGTAGGGAAATCTGGTCCTTCAGATGAAATGCCACTACAAACTTAGGTACTCATTGAACCTTTTGAAAAATGGGCCTTGAATTTTGTTAGACCAATCAATCCTCCGTCTAAACAAAAGAAGTATATTTTGGTATGCACTGATTATGTCACTAAATGGGTAGAGGTTAAAGCAATACCTTTTGCTAATGAAAGATCTGTAGTTAATTTTCTTTTTGAGGACATCTTCACTCGTTTTGGTGTTCCAAGAGAAATTGTGACAGATCAGGGATCTCATTTTACATCTAAGGTGGTGAAAAGGCTTGTGGAATATTACAAGATCAAGCATAGAAAGTCTACTCCTTATCATCCACAAGCAATGGTCAAGTATAATCTACCAATAAGGTGATTGAAGGAATTCTCACTAAGATTGTACATCTACACAGAAGAGATTGGGCAGAAAGGATTCCTGGAGCCTTATGGGTCTACAGAACTACATGGAGGAACACAACAGGACATACTCCATATGAACTTTTTTATGGGAAGCAAGTCTTGTTCCCTATAGAGTTTCAGGTCATAACCTTCAAGATGGTAGTTCAATTGGGACTTGATTTATCAGAAGCATAGAAACATTGATTGGAGAAACTCAATGAACTTGATGAAATCAGGAAAGATGCAATTTAAAGAACCAATATAGTCCAGTAGAAAAGGGCTAAATTGCATGATAATTATATCAAGGAGAAAAAGTTTCAAGCAGGGGATTGGGCACTTTTGTTCATTTCAAAATTCAAGGATTTTCAAGGAAAGTTTCAGACTCATTGGCTTGGGCCATATGAGATTGAAAAATTATTTGATAATGGAGCAGTGAAGATAAGGAAAACAGATGAAGAAAAGGTACCTCTTCTTGTGAATGGTCATCAGTTGAAAATATATCATAAGCCAATTTCAAGAGAGGATTTTATCAAGATTTTTCAGGATAATACTAATATGAAGTTGGTGAATAAGAATTCTTCTTCTTCACTAACTTAGCTTTTTTTTTCCTATATATATATATATATATATATAAAGTGTATAAGTATGAAAACCAATCATTGATTGGAAAACTTATACATAAAATACAGGGTGAAAATCCGAGATTTCTGACATCCTATATTTTCCATTTCTTTTTTGTAATAAATAGTAACATAAAACTACATTCATATTTCATATTTGCAGTTCATAATCTATAAATTAATTTCATTTTTCAGTCTCATTCCATCTCACTCCACTTTCATTCCATTTCATAGTCATATTCTATTTCCATTTCACTTCACATTCATGTTCCATAGCCATACTTCATTTTTTTTTTACAGGTCACATTTTGCAACTGATCACATTCTGCAACTGACTACATTTTGCAACTGATCACATTCTGTAGCTGATTACATTCCACTGTTGATTGAATTCTGTAGCTGATCACATTCTGCAGCTGATTACATTCTGCAGCTGATCACGTTCCACAGCAGATTCCATTCTGCAGCTAATTCCATTTTGAAGCCACGTATCATTCAGCATTTCTAACACAATTGTACAACCTACAAACAAATGATGATTGCAAGAAATTGAAGGATTATGTTTTGAAGACCAACATGCTAAAAGGGTGCCTAAGGATCAACACCAAAGAAAACAACAAACGAAAAGGTTAAGTTCTAAAAGGTAAAGTGAAAAAATTTATTTTAAATAGCAAGGTTAAAACATAAAGCATGTATAATATGGATATTCATATGTTTCCTTGACAAATCATCATTTATTTGATTGCAACCTCCATCATAATACATATCAGCCACATCCTTCGTATTTTTTTTCATAACGGTCCATAATTGATTCCCTCGTTGATTATTAACGGTCATGAATACGATATGACATACTTGTCTATGTTTCTACAAAACCCCTACCATCTATTTATTCCTACAAACCCTCATATACCTTTCACCAGATCCGCAGCCAATTCATTTCATAAAATAGAGAGGGGTAATTCTGAAGGTTGAGAATTCTGCATAGTAGAAGGCCTTGGGCTAATTGTTAGATTAGAACCGATAGGAGCAAAGTACATGGAAGGATACCCACAGATTAAATAATTGTTGCAGAAAGATGGATGGCTTAAATTCATCGAGAATTTTGATGGTTTTCACAAGGAGATTACAAAATCCTTTGGCCAGTATTTTGATGGCACATAATTAGAAATTGGAGATATCAAGTTTGTAGTGACTGAGTCATTCATGGCCGAGGCTATAGAACTTCCAAGGCATGGGATAAAATGGTTCAAAAGTAAGGAGTTCCATAGTGAATCATGGAAGGTGATACTCAAAAACCCAGGTATAGATGTCTCTGTTTTTAGAAAAGGTATCCCCAGTTCAGCTCTTAAAAGTAAATGGAGGAACATGCTATTGGTTTTACAGAAATTTATCACTTGTGAAGGAAGGTTTGGTTGCATGTATGTCTACCATATCTGTTTACTGATGAATTTCTTAGAAAATGGTGAAATCAATCTTCCTTTCTTTCTGCTAAATAGTTTAAAGAGGATGGACACAAATATGAAAAAGAGAATACAGTTCATAGATACCACCATGCATCATCATGGGTTGGTAAACGTACTGATTGAGTTTCATTTAAAAAGCATAGGAGATACCTGGGAGGATTTCCTTATTAGAAACCATTTTCAAGAAGCACCAGAGTCACCTAAAGAAGATAATGTTAGAAGAAGCAGAAGAAAGAAGAATGATATAAATGTTGAAAACAGACCTGATCCTTCATTACAAAAGAATTATGAGAAGCTAATCTCTGAAGAACTGACAGAGATCAGAAAGAAAATCAAGACAATAGGGAAGATAAAAAAGAGGAGTAAGGTTACAAATGAGGAGAATGCAATTCCTCCACAACCAAGAAGGAGCTCTAGACTCTGAGGTTCTATGAAGAAAACATTATCAAAAGGGACAAAGCTTATAAATTTAGATGAGGAAACCCCAATATCATCTCCTGTTAACATTTCTCTTGCACACAGTCCTCTAAATTCTCCTATTCATCATTTTTAAGGAAGCCCGAGTAGAAGATCTCCAGGTATAGACCCAATACAAAAAAAAATATATGATTATGTAGAATCACTGGATAATAGAAGTGCATCAATGAACCCAGAACCTTCTGTTAATCCACAAGAACCTCTAGTTGATGCTCTAAAACAGGATATTTATGAACTAGAGATATCGAATAGACATATCAAACAAGAGAATGAGACCTTGAAGCAACAGAATAAGTTGGAAAAGGAAAATCATGATAATACCATTTCGCATCTAGGAATGTGGTATAAGAAAAACAGGAAATTGAAAAGAAAGAACAAGTTATTACACAAAGTAGTCATTAACCTTAAGTAAAAGGTTCTTATGAGAAGGCCCAGAATGACAGACACTTCAAAGAAGAACAAAATAAGGAAATTGGATGTTCTAGAAGAAGTGTCTGAGAAAATGCAGTAAGGAAGGAGAACTCACATTTTTGGAAAATTGCATGAGGACATACAATGATTTTGCAGTGGGGGTATGTTGAACCTCAGAATTACCCTCTCTTTGACAACCTTTCTCACCTCTTTCCCTCACTTTCTCATAATATCACAGACCCCAATCAATGATAAATGCTAGGTTTTGTCTTAAGAATGCATTAAAATTATTTCCATATTATATATTCATGTTCTTGCTATTTGAATAGATTTTTGCAATTTAGCTATAGAACGCAGCCTATTCTGCAACTAACCGTGGATTCCGTAGCTAATCTCATGGTCTGGCAGGTTCCAGGTGTCAAATGAAGAATTGGGCCACATGGGCATTTCTAGAATCATCTCCACATGGATTCTATCCTATTCACTCGGTCAAGATTGGCAGAAAAGCAGGCCTAAGATCATGGTAAAAGGATGAGTCAAAGTATGTTATCCGAAAGCAACAGGACTCTTGATTTTCTCTATCGTAGCAAATCAAGATTATAACAGTCCTATTGCAATTCTAATTCAAATTAGCCACCTATAGCAAGTTTATCTCACAAACAGTTATGTTATTTTCCTTTTAATATCGGTTGTACAGAACTGAGAAGACAATTCAGAAATTAAGTGTTAAGTTCAAGCTTTTTGCTGATACTTTGTATTCAAACTTCACTTTATCATAATACAAAGTTCATGTTGCCAATGATTGTTTAAGTGCATCCTTAACCAGCTAGCAGTTCAACCAAATCAGTTGCAGAGGGCCCTTGCACTGGAGGAGGTTTTTCATTTGTTGTTTTTAGTTCAATTTCCATTACTCTGTTTTTAGAAAATCTGTTTTCTAAATTAGGTTAATGTTTCATTCCAGTTTTTTATCAATAGCACAATGATAAATTATAACTGTGCATTCTTGTTCTTCTAAAATATTTCGTGAAGATAGATAACTTTGTTTTCAAATCGAATTGAGATTGAAGTAATAAGAATACACAATTGACCTAGTTTTCTTACTATTTTTTCATTCATTTTCTTAGAACGGAATTGTCAATTAATTGTGTTAATAGATGTTTTCAAAAACCATTTCAAGATGATGATCCTAAACTGAATGGTTGAATGTCTAATTTATACAGTGATTTAATTTACTCTGCACATTGTTATTTGCTTTCTAGGAACTTAGAAACTAAGGCATAATTGACTTCTTACATAGCACTTCAAGAGGGTAATACTTCACATTGAATGTTGGAGAACTTCAAATATACATTAGTTGTTTACAGTTAGTTTTCCATGCTTTCACATTTTTTCTTTCAGATCCTCACTTAGTTGCATCACTGATATTCCTAAAATTCATTCCAAGGAGACTGATTTAATCATATTTAAAAGACCGAATGATTGAATGTTTAATGAATGCAATTACTGAGTTAATTTCTGCATGTTTTACTTAGTATTCTAGATCATTAGGTATAATTGGTTACTTAACACCATCTCAAGGAGGTCACACTTCATAATTGAATGTTGGAGTAGCTAAAAATACATTAGATGTTTTCCTTTGCATACATTGCTTACTACTCTAGGACATTAGAAGTTAAAGTACAGAAATTTGCTTACACATCATCTCATGAAGTTCATACTTCATGATTGAATGTTGGAGTAACCAGAAGTACCTTAGTTGATTTCATTTTCTGCCTTTACTTAAGACAAGCATTGCAATTTCATTCTTAGTTTTAAGAATTAAATCCATGGAATAGGACTAATGATAAGATAAAATAGATGCCTTGTTTTCCAAATTAGGTTCTAACCAGCCAACAACTTTTGGTTTATTCTTATGAAAATTAGATTAACTTAGGAACACTTCCTTTTATTCCTTCTTAAAATTCATTAGATTCATTTAAATCTTTTTATAGTTTTATATTAAACATTCTTAGACATCAAAGAACAAAAATCCCCCAAAACAACATAATATACAAAAAAACAAAGTAATAAATAGGTTAACTAAGCACATACAGTGCACCACACTTCATCAGTTTACAAAAATTGGTTGATAATTTATGCAAGAAATTTAAGACATGAAATTGACTAAACAATATCCACAGCATAAAATGGATGGGATGTTTCTCCACTGGGATCCTGTTGTGCACGTCTGTTGTTCGAGTTCAGATTGGGTTGTGTAGGTATAGGTAGCCTAGGTGGAGCAGCATGAGTGAGGTTGAGGTTGGGGTGGAGGCATTAGAGCAGGTAGTTGATTTTTTTGAGGCCTCCACCCTTGGGATGGATTGTTCCACTGAGGTTGTTGGGGAACATACTGCTGAAATGATTGGTTTACTAGCCGAGGATGATATGAAGGGTTGGAAGGCCAAGTAGGAGGTGCAAACCATGATGGAGTGGGGGTGTACCAAGGTTGCATGGGTGCACTCTGATTATTGTAATAGTAAGAGTGAGGTGCACCTCACATACCTTGTTTATATGGTCGTGGGCCCTGAGGCCTTCTCTGGTTGATGAAGCAAAGTTGCTCTGGCATTGTTTCCCTACCTTGATATACAAATTTAAGTCCATGTAAGGAGGGACACTTGTCTGTGGCATGATTCTCTTCACAAACTAAGAAAACCTATATGACATTCAGTGGACATTCATTTCTTGGGTGTTTCCTAGTACATCTAATACAAAATATGGCTAGGGCTCTCTCTGCATCCTCTTGCTTCCTTTTGACCTGCATTGTGTCCATTTGCAAAGTAAAGGTGTGCAAAATTTCACTCTTGAAGTCCTATAGCATGTTTCCAATCCCATGTTTTATGAAGGTGGAAGAGGAAGGGGTGTTGGATGTACTTTGTCTAGCTCTCCCCTTTTTCCTAAATGCCCTAGAATGGTTTCGGAAGATATTTTTGATTGTTTCATAGGGTTGTTGGTAGATATCTTTCATTGATAACATATTCAAGGTTTCTATCATCTCTTCATTGATCCCTCGAAGAAGTACAAGTTTGAGTGAGTCAGGATCAAGAGTAAAGTTGGCTCTCTTATAATTCAATTGAAACCTCTCTTCATAATCCTCTAGGGATTCATCAGGCCCTAGATTCACCCTAAATATCTCATCCTTAGTTTCCTTGGACCTAAAATAGTCTTTGTACTTGCTGCTGAAGGTCTCTTCCATCTGTGCCCAAGTAGTGATGCTATCCCCAAGCAGACCCATGAACTAGCGCAAGGATGCATCCTTAAGGGTGGATGGGAATAGCTTCAACTTTTGATCATCAGAGGTGTAGTCATAAGTCCTACAGACGACAAAAAATTCAAACATGAATGTGTCAGGGTCCTCAGAGGTGAGTCCATGGAAGTGTGGAGGAGATGAGGGGCTAATGTTTTTAATCTTAGTGTCCCCATCTGACTCTCTTATGGGAAAGGCTCTCTGGGTCCCAACCATGGTTAAGATAGGTGAAGCAGGTCCCTTATTTGAAACAAGGTCTTATTATTCTTCCCCAATAGGATTCTAAAAATATTCAGAATGCTCTCCTAGAGGGGGTTGAATCTCACTGCCACTGAAGAAGAGTGAAGAGTGGCTAGGAGGTGATGTGGGGATTTTAGGTAAGGTTTGTCTATGAGTATTCCTAGTCCTAAGAGGCATGAAAATGATATTTTTTTGTACTTTTTCAATATTCTGAAGTGACATGAAAAGAAATGACAGCAGAAAATAATGCTAAAACAAAATCAAAATATCTACTAGACACCTCCTCGATAATGACGCAAAAAAGTGGTGAGCCCTGGTATTGCATGAAGAGTACTGCAACTCCTAGGGGCTGACCTACTTTAATTTATCAACTTGGGTTTTGTACAAACTTTGAGGTGACGGTGCTATATACACAACAGATGCATTCTGTTCATGTCACCCTCTTCAGCTTTATGAAAGGGTGTTATTTAAATTATGAGAAAAACTAGAAAGTAAATTACTGGAAGGAAATGACAAAAAGGACATTAAACTAAAGTGTTGAAAATAAATGAAGATAATGGACTAATGTAATTGGAAAAAAGGGAAATGACTGAAAAGAAACTAATCTAGCTTGCTAAAAATAAATGGCAGAAAGGAAACTAATTCTAAACCACACTTAACTTGTCCAAACGGCTAAATGCATTCTACTTATTCTATGATCTATCTACCATGCTCTTATCCATGCAACTAATCTATCCATGACTTAATTCTAACTAAAAAGAGTTAATTTGCAGCTTGGAGGAAGAAAAAGGGCTAAAAGAGGCTAATGGGAGGTTCATCACATGAAACGAGGTTTGGAAGTGGAATGAGGGGGGTCAAAGCCTTAGGAAACTTGATTATAAAGGGAGAAATAAATTTGGAGCAGAGATAATTGAAAAAGGCTTAGAAGTGGAAAGAGGGGGTTTAAAAACTTATTAGAACTTTATTATAGCACAAAAAGGCTTTGGAGCGGAAAGAACTCAAGAGCGACATGGAAGAATGTGATGGCGGTAAAATTTTTGATGTGCGATTTCGCAATCACAACTTCGCAAGTTTAAATGGATAGCAGTAAGGACTTAATGGAATGAACTAAGATGTGCAACGTGTGAATTGCACTGCAGTAAAGTTTGCGGGCTGCGATTTGCGATGTGGGAAGAAATGCGGGATGCGATTTGCGATACCGCAATCACAAGAATGAGTGGTAAGCGTTAAGGGTAAGATCTAAAGGATGCAAAGTGCAATTGATGTGGTGGTGGGACCGACAGTGGGGCAGGATCGCACTATTGCAATCGGCCAAAACATCGGTAAGTGTTTAAGGGTGAAAGGTAAATGTTGCGAAGTGTGATTTTTCAAGATCGCAATCGCAAAGAGTGAGAGGTGAGAATTGAAGGTAAAAGGTAAATCTTGTGATGTGCACAGTGTGATATACGGTGGCGGGAATTTCAAGGAGGAAGGAAGAGGTCGGGTTTTTCAATGTTTTTTCAAGTTTTTAGTGTTAAAACGAGTCCGGCGACGGTGACCGATAGATCAAAGGAAATCGTCGAAGGAGAGCAGTAATTCTTCAAGGCAAAATGTAAGGGCTATGAAGTGCAACTGTGATGTATGGTGGCGGGAGACTCAAGGAGAAAAGGCGGAGGTTAGGTTTTGGTGGTTTTGAATGGTTTTTCACGCGTTTTGCATAGAAAGGATAAGGCGGTCGTGAACAAAAAAACATAGAATTAAGGATTTGCAGGGCTAAGTGCATTAGGCAAAGGAAAGGTAAGTACAACGTTAAGATGAGAAGTAAAGGAGGGGAATGGAGGGGTAAGAGAAATTCTCATAAATGAAACAAACCTATGGATTATGCACGGGAGAAAGACATAAATGCAGGATGAAACAGTGAAGGAAGGGCTTGGACTTGGTAACACAAATTATTTCCAAAACTTAAACAGAAAGCAATTTTTGGCCGGTGGGAAGGTCTGCCCCTACTCGAACTCTATTGACATAGATGAGAGGGGGGGAGACTTGACCACAGTTTTGGAGTTTTTCCTCTATTTCACTATGCATAAGCAATTGAAACTACAACAGCACAAAAACTAAATAGCAATGAAACTTGTCAGAAGCAGATCTAACTTAAATGGCATAAGAAAAAATAGCTAAAGGAAAAAAAGGAAAAGATAATAACAACATAGAAGCTGAGGCGCATGGATTGGGCCCTAACCCATGAGCCTAGCCCTTTGAAACTTAAATAAGTCGAATGAAACCAATATGCTCATTTCATAAGAGAATAACTGGATACATCTCTGAAATTTTGATCCCCGAATAAAACAAAATGCTCAATAGCTCATAAAAATAGTTATGAATGGAATCGAGACTAGAATAGACTAACTCTTCCCAGCCCTAGCTCTGCTCTATTTATTCTACAGGGCAGCTACCAATAGCTCCCTTGAAAATGGTGATTGAGTCCACTTTGACTCCAAGTAAACATATATTGGGTGCCCTTTGTCTTCAGTTGCTTGGCTGCCTCTTGGAATTCGAATTGTTGGAGAGAATCCTTGGAGATCCTTTGGTTGCTTTTGGAATTCGAATTTCTTGGAGAGAATCCTTGGGGATCCTTCAACTGCCTTTGAGGGTGGACAATCCTCCTATAATTTTTCCTTGTTGTCTCCTCCAAGTATTTATGATAAAATATTTATAAAATTTCTTAATAAATCATGATTTTCTGCACTCAACCTTATACTAGGCACTTAGAGTGTGTTAGCCTTAAGCACCACCTATACTAGCATCATAAACCCAAATGATAATGAAAATGCTAGAAAAAGAGATCTAAGAAGGAAAAAAGGTGACTATTAACCCCTCCAAATATGTCTAATGATGGAGCTCATAAAAAAGGATGAGTTTATGGATATTTGTTCCCATATATTTCATCAGGTATCAATGAGCGAAGCATATTCATCCAAAATCACGTCGGAGGCACTGCCCCCTTTAAGGTACAAGTTAAATTTGACATTCCTATATTTGAAGGCCAGATAGATGAAAATAATCTTGATATATGGTTAAATCTATTGGAATGATATTTTTCAGTCCATAATTTTTCCTATAGGGAAAATATTACTTTTGCACTCCTCAAAGTCGCCCCCATGTCAAGGACTAGTGGGAAACTTACTGTGAACAAAGGGACGATGATGAACCCTCACTAATTTTAGCTTCACCCTCTTAGAATTCTTTCTGAGATGCTATCAAGGAACAATATTACCTTGTTGGGAGCTATGAAGATAAGTACATAAAATTGACCACACTAAGACATGAAAGGGACCAAGACGTGCCAAACTTCACAAATGTATTTCATACCCTATGCACGAAGTTGGGTATTAAGTATTCTAAGTAGCATCTGGTACTAAAGTACTGTCAATTTCTGCACAAATACATCCAAGCAAAAATGGAGTTCTTGCATATCTCCTTGCTTGGCAGAATGTACCAATATGTTGTCAGTATCAAGAAAAAAATGAAACAAAAGAAGAGAGACTTTGGATCTGTGAATCTGAATCGGAGAAAAGGCACCTCCAAATTGCAAGACAAAGGACATAGCTAAGGTGGATTGACCCAAGACAACCCATCAAAGCCAAAAGTAAATAATAACACCACGAAGACAAAGAAGGACAAAGGAAAGTGGTGTGATTTCCACAAGAGCCCCACCCACAACACAAATGAGTGTTGCGCTAAGCAGTCACTGGTGGCCAAGATAAAATATTTAGAGTCATATGCGTGTTCTGATTCTAATCCAAAACACAACAAGGGGAAATAGAGTATTGATGTAGAACCCAGTGCCACCATTTCCACCACCAAATTCTAGAAGAATGAGCCTGAATATCTAGAGGAGGGGAACCATCTCTTCCACTCAAAGGAGTGGATGAAGGGTTCTCCACTATAGTTCATTGTCTATAATGGGAGCCAAAATAACCTCATATTAGGAGATATTTTTAAGCACTTTGTCTTGTCAAACACACCACACCTGTAGCCATAAACTATCGGGTGGATCCACCAAGGGCGAGATCTCCCCATTAGCCAGCAGTGCTACCTTCCCTACAACATCAAGCCCTTCATGGATGAGGTACTGTGTGATGTTTCTCCCCTTGAATTTTGTGATGTTTTATTAGGACAACCATATGCCTAGAAGCGTTATGTTGTGTATTAATCCAAACCTAATACTTTTATTATTACTCTGGACATAAAACTATGTAGGATACCGGAGGTATCCCCACCCACCACCATTTCTTTAATCTCTGCTAAGAAATGCAGTAAGATCATCTCCCAAAATGGGAAATTTGTTTTCTTTTTTATTTTCTCTTAAAGTAATGGGAATATCATGGCCACATACATGGCCCCTAGAAATGACTCCTATGCGCAACAAAATCAAGTTGATAAGATCACGGAAGTGTAAAAGGACATATTCTCCTCACCCATAGGGGTACCCTTGCACTGTTAGGTCAAGCATTTGATCGATCTGACTCTTGAATCACCTCTACCCTATCGGCCAATATACCACCACTCTCTTATGGAAAATAAGGAAATCAAGCAGAAAATCCAGGAGTTGCTATAAAAAGGGCACATCCGACCAAGTTCCTCACCTTGTGGGAGACCAATTGTACTCGTACATAAGAAAGATGGGCCCTAGAGACTATGCATTGATTATCAGGAACTGAATAAAATCATTATCAGGAACATATACCTCATCCCATTGATTGATCACCTTCTTGACCAACTCGAGGGGCCCAAATACTTCAACAAGATTGATATGAAGTTTGGCTGTCACTAAGTTCCAATAGAACCCATAAATGTATGGAATACCACCTTCAAATCCAAGGAGGGCTCTTTGAGTGGTTGTTCATGCCCTTCGGGTTAACAAATTACCCTGTAACTTTTATGAGGATCATGGATAACATCTTGTGGCCTTTCACCAACTCGTTCATGGTTGTATATTTGTATGAAATCCTCATGTTAAACAAGAGTTGGGTAAAGAAATTTCAACGTATTCACCATGTCCTTCACACCCCGCGACAACAAAAAATATGCACCAACTTGGATAAATTATCCTTTGGCATGAATGAATTCCAATATCTAGGTTACATAATTGATGAGAAAGGAGTGAACATGGACCCAGCTAAGATCCAAGTCATTCAGATTGGTCAACCCTGAAAACTCTAACAAATTTTTGTAGCTTTTTGGGCCTTGCCAATTTCTATCAAAGGTTCGTGTTGGGGTTATCTCATATGACTTTGCCTTTAATTCAAGTTACCAATGGTGGAGCAAAATAATTTTTTTTTTGGTTCGAGTCACAACAAAAGGAATTAGTTAAGGTAAAACACCTTATTTTCTCAGTGCCAATACTCACATTTCCAGACTGGAAATAACCATTTGAAATTGAGACATATGCCTCTGACTATGTTATTGGTGTATTTATCACCCAACAAGGGAATATGGTGGTTTATCACAGTGAGACAATCTCCAATACTATTCATAAATGCCCTGCCTATGACAAGGAGACGTATTCGATTATTCAGGCTTGTAAGAAATGCAAACATTACATTTTGGGGAATGAGACGATCTCCACTCAAATCACTGACCTATTCAGTTTATGTAGACACAAGGGAAGTTTCATAATTATTTCTATCATAAATGGTCCAAATATTTGCAACAATTCCATTTGAACATTAAATACAAGAAGGGAAACAACAATAATGTTGCATATTGCCTCATTCGGCCCCCGGTTGTGGCACTGATCACTGTTATTGACTCTTGTGGGCACAAGACTTTTACACGACTGCAACTATAAAAAATAAATCCAAAATTTTCCACCACATACTAGATGATGATCGATGGAAGGTACCAGACTTCCACCTCTAGGATGCATTATTATGCTACTTGGGGCACCATTTTTTTCCTTCAAGTGAACATGCCAAGATGATTTTGGAGATGCACTACAGTCACATCACATGACAATTTGGTGTGTATAAAACAATAATAATGTTGCAAAATGATTTTTGTTGGCAAAAACTCTGACAGAATGTTGGAAAATATACCAGATCTTGCACTTCTCGTGCCATCACCATGCTAACCATTAAGAAGTAAGGCTTGTACACTCCTCTACCTACTCCTAGTTATCCTTAGGAATCCATCTCATGGACTATATGTATGGCATTCCTTCTACCAAACATGGTAATGACTATGTATTTTCGGTCGTTGATAGCTTTTCTAAGATGGCTATATTGGCTGCCTACTAAAAATCATCAAACTGCCAAACTCTTCTTGAATGATTGTGGCACTGACCACTGTTCTCAACTCTTGTGGGCACAAGAATTTTACACGACTGCAAATATAAAAAATTAATCCAAAATTTTCCACCACATACTAGATGATGATCAATGGAAGGTACCAGACTTCCACCTCTAGGATGCATTATTATGATACTTGGGGCATCGTTTTTTTCCTTCAAGTGAACATGCCAAGATGATTTTGGAGATGAAATACATTCACATCACATGAAAATTTGGTGTGGATAAAACAATAATAATGATGCAAAAATATTTTTGTTGGCCAAAACTCTGAAATAATGTTGGAAAATATACCAGATCCTGCACTTCTCATGCCATCACCATTCCAACCATTAAGAAGCAAGGCTTGTACACTCCTCTACTTACTCCTAGATATCCTTAGGAATCCATCTCATGGACTATATGTATGGCATTCCTTCTACCAAACATGGTAATGACTATGTATTTTCGGTTGTTGATAGCTTTTCTAAGATGGCTATATTGGCTGCCTACAAAAAAACATCAAACTGGAAAACTCTTCTTAAATGAGCGTGGGTACATTTTGGGATCCCGCAAACCATTATATCGGATTGAGATAGAATTTTCCTAATCACATTATGGTCATTCTTGGACACCAATCTCACTAATTAAATCGCATTCCATCCCCAAATTGATGGAAAAATAAAGGTCGTCAACAAGGTGATAGTGCACATACTATGGATGTACAAATTCAAGAATCCATGAACATGGGATGAGCTTGACTGTCCAAAACCCATTTCAAATAGGCCTGTGATTTCACCATTTTTCCCCATTGATGTTGCAATGCATCTTTCAACTACAAAGATAGAATCTGCACATGTTTAGTTCGAAGATCATAAAGCCACTAGGTTTATTAGATGCATTTGGCACATCCACCAGCAGGTTCATGATATCATGGATAAAGATAATGCCAATTAAAAACAAATTCATGATAAACATTGGGTGCCATATAAGTTTCAAGTGGGCGACAAGGTGTGGTTGCATTTACAAAAGGAATTCCTTATCGGAGCCCATCAACAGCTTTAACCACTTCAATAAAGGCCTTGCACAATCACCAGGGTTATGGGTGACAATGATTTTGAGCTAAGTATCCACCCATTCCTTGGACTCGATCTCGCCACCATAGCTAATGGGAACACTAAGGCCGATGGAATTGTTGTTTCCATAGCCATGGCTGTGATAGGCATCATCAGAGTCATTGTTTTTCTGGTCCTCAACTGCTGACTCCAAGTTCACAGCTAGCCCATTTCACTGGCCTTTATCACCATGATATCAACTCCAAGTTCATATCTATCCCAATGCTTTGGTCTTTCTCACCATGAAAACATGGATGGTTATATGATTAACTAGATTCATGATGATATCGGTGTAAATCTTGCGATCTCCAAATCCTCTTCCTTCCCCTGTAGAGAAAAGAACAAAAAGATTTAACCGTGTCAAATTTCTCTATTATTGGTATATACTCCCTCATTAATATTTTCCTTATTCCTTGTAATTCAGGGTTTCATCCTTTCATCCCTTCAACCATGTCTCGACATTCACACTTTCAGTTGGAACTCCTTGGGGTGAACCATGAACATACTATAGACACCACAAGTGTAAGATGAAGACGAGGAAACCCACTTTCAACTGCCACATCACCCGAGTTCTCATTATGGATGGAAAGTGTAACTAAGGTCTGGGACTACAACAGTTCACTAGATGAAAAACCTCCAGGAACTGAACGTGTCATAAATCATGCTTTCGGTTATGATTACGCATCAAGAAGCATAGGAGGGAATAACACTCTGATTCCAAATTACTCAAGTTGACAACACTTTCCCCGAAGCCCTAATTTGACCAGGTATGTATCTGATAGTGGAAAAATAACTCCCATTTACGACAATTCTCCAAGAGCTATGCATGTCACTAATGCAAACTTAAAACATTGTGAACATAGTTGGAGCCCTTTTGGACATTATTTTCCTCCCACTTTTCCAATTTTGTTACTGCCAGAAAAACTTATTTATCGTGTGAATGCCATAATACAATAGACACCCTAAGAAACAACATGATAACACTGAGAATAGACATGAGTTCCACTAATACAATTTTAGTAGAAAAAAAAAATCTACTCCATGAAATAGAAGTTCCCATTAGGCTTACATGATCTTCTTCATGTACAAAAGGCATCAATAATTTATTTAGCGGCGTAAGTCCTCTAACAGAAGGAAAAATGGAGATGCTAGTACAAAAATATAAATGTTTTCATAGAATTCGTTATAGACATAAGTATTTGAATTCGTTGTGTACTCTGCTAGGACGGTCCTATAATTCCCCAAGAGGGAAGAGGTAGGCCATTTTTTTATTTTTATTTTAAAATTTTGACTTACATTGTTTTTTTTTCTAATCGTTTTATTTTAAAATCGTCATTGTTGTTATGAATTGAACCCATACTCTAAAATCCAGATAGGTTTTCACAATAATTTTATGTAAATTAAAATTTGAATATATTATTAGAAAACTTTTCTAAGTGTTGTATGTAAATTTAATTTTGGCTATTATTAGACAAGTTTTCAGAAGAATTGTATCTTAATTTATTTTTGGGTATTAGTCTTGATCTGATTATCAATGGTTTCATTCTCATGGTACAAAGCAAAAATAAGTTGTGTGATATAGACATAAACATGTTATATAGAGACCCATGTATTTGGGTATACCTTTTTTATCCACTGAGTTGGAGGAAAAGTTGTTTTTGTTGCTCTCATTGAAATGGTACCTATTTCCACCCTAATTACAGGTTAGGAGACTGTCAAATATGGGTTTGGATTTAGATCCATAGACTAGGTTTATGTATTCTATCCAAATCACTAAGGACCTTCCCTTGACCTCCAGTGTAAGTCCCCTGAGAGGCTAGACTTCGGTCTACGCAATATGGTCGGATAATGAATTGTTCATAAAGGGTAGCTCTAAGGTTGTGTAAACATAATAGTAACAAGTATTTTCAAAATTTTGCAGATACTTAGGAATTTAACAACTACGGTCAAGGGCATTTTCATTTAGTGGAAACATAATTTTTTTCAGGTAGGAAGGCCCTGGTTCATTTGCATGCATTTCTAGTTGAAGTGTTCTAATTCCTCTTCATTTTTTTCTACGAAGACTTATTCAAATTAACCTACTTATATACCGAGAAGTCCCATTGATTGATTTTTGGTCATTTGTTGGACACTAACAAACTTATATTATTTATTTTCTATCAATATATTTTAATTTGGTGTTTTAATATAGGTTGATATTTCTAGCTTATTTGGTTAGCTTGATACATTTTTTTTTAAATTCTGAGAATTTAATGCCTCAACCTAACCAATCCCTTCTATTTCCTTACACTAACTTATGAGGTCATCCTTTTTATTTTCTTTTCCTACCATTTTGACCTTCTAGTTTTCACTTACCCGATTAAATTCTGTCACATCCCCTTGAGTGCGTATCATGATGGCCAAGTGGTAATCTCATTTGAGAAACGTTCATGAGAATCCAGCAGAGACAAAGATACCACCAGAAGTAAGAATAGAGGAAGAAGTATTTATGAAAGAAGATGTTCAGGAGGGTATTAAAAGCATGGAATTGGGAAAATAAAAAGGCATTGAAAAGTTGCAAGAAAAATACTTTAAATGGGAAAATGATTACCTGACACATTGCAACCCTTCTCAATAAGATTGTCAAAGAAGAGTTTCCAAGCAAATGGGCGACAAGCCTTATTTTCCCATATTCAAAAGGGGAGACAAAAAGAATCTTAGGGAATGACAAAAACATCATGATCAACCTAGTGTTTTTATTTTCAACTAAAAATAAACTTCATAGATAACATATATGCTTCTCAAGTTTCAACTATAACATCCCAATTTTTTTTTTCTTCTTCTTAAATTTCATTTTATTCTCAATATTCCTCTTGATTTATGGGTGGAAAACATGCCCATATTGATATTTCCACAATCTCAACATTAAATCATTAATCTGCATCATTCTCCATGTACTCAATAAAATATATTTGCTTGATCTTAATGAAAGTGAGGATATTTTGTTATAAATCTTGACATTCATGAGTGTTGTGCCACTTCCACCATTAAAAGTAAAAAATTCTCTACTCTCTCACAGTGAAATCAATTTACCTATAAATAAAATGGATTGGATTTTCAGTCTTTTCTATTGAAAACTATTTCGATTTGATTCCTCCATAATAATGATCAACTTATAAAATGCTTAAATTTACCTTGATGTGATTCATGGATGAAGAGAAATACCTACATTCGTTACTTAAGATATCATTTTACTTTGCTCAAATCCATTGCAGGCCTTAATGTTTGAAACATGTTCCATATGTCAGTTTAGACAATAAATTGTTTTCCAGCAAAAGAGAAGGGTTGTGTCCATGATACATAATATAAGCCCAAAACCAAATCAGTAAAAGGATTAATGACAGATAGAATTCTGATCTATATGATCAGAAAGGAACAATCATTTTCATATTTCAAATAATAGTATGGACAATATTGACACAAATAAACTCTACCAATGAACACCATCTGAGAAAACAGAGCAGAGGTGCTTAATAATATTCCAATATTGACAAGTAGCATAAAAATGGTTGATATGAGAACCTATGGTACATTAGGTTGATCCATTCTCCAGAGATGAGGTATGAGTTCATTATACATCCAATCCCATCCCAGACATTATGCAATAAGCTCCAGAGCATGAACATTATCATTTAGACTAGATAAGTGGAAAAAATTAACATGTGTCGGCACATCTGATTTATTCACTTCTGCAGATGCATCCTGATGCATATTCTGAATTTCTACTTTCCTTTCAGAATTTTTAGAAATATCTAAATTTGGACATTCAAAAACTCCAGTTGGTGTTTTTTCACCCTGCTAATTTGAAATAGTTGAGTGTAAAGTTTACAAAAATGAAGAAACAAGTGCATACATACTAAGAAGGTCCTCTGCAAAGGGGAAATTTACACACAGTGAAGGCGTTTGATTTTGGACACTATCGAGAAAAAACATTATTCTTCACACTTTGTGAATCTCCCTTGCCATACCCTCCAAGTAGTAGGATAATAAAACGTATTGTATTCCCTAGGAAATTGCTTCTGTTGACTTGCGAAGGATTTTCCCAACACTGAAAAGCACTTGAATGTACTATAGTGAGAAGCTAGATGGAATCCTTCTTGCACCATTGAAGTACATTGCAGATGACTTCATATAATAAATCCACGTGTCTGACTGCAAGGAAAAAGTAATCTAATATGTTTCTCCTTAGCTATAACTCAACACAAGTAGCTACACGATGTGAAACAAAGTAATGGCCACATTTTTCTTCCACAAGTCTCCCAGTAAGGTTAGAACATCCATGTTTCACATTGGAAGCAACTGTATACACCTCAAAGTTTCCATTTATTAAGAAATTTGTCATAAGCCTCAGTATAATGTCGAAGGAAAAAAAATATTTAAAAATGTACCTTTTGTCTTAGGTTTTGTAGCAACTTTGTTAATCTAAGTTATTAAATTCTTGCACCAATGAGAGGAGGCATGATTTGGATTGAACGTGCTACTTGCGTCTTTACTTCCCTCAATTGATGTTAAATTTCTCATTATTGCTGAAATACAAATATAAATCATGTCCTTTCTTGAAAGCTTGGTATTCGAAGAAAAATCGAGAATCAATTTCTCCAAATCAACGGATTTTGACGAAGCATTGAGAATATCATCTAAATAATGTTGGATGTTGTGAAACATGCTATTAAAATTGTTTTCATCTTGAAATAAAGAATATAGAACCCAGAATTCAAAAAAAAAATTCTTCTCTTGAGCTTCAAAAATATTTGTTACTTCTATGACCTATTCCTCACAACTCATTGAAAGGCAAGGAAGCACGAAACCACAATAAATTGATCAGAAGAACAAATTTTTGTAGAGGTGACATAAATCAAGGATCAGAAGGTGCATGAGTCCAAGCTTGAGAAAATAACAAAAGAATATTGGCCAGGTAATTGTTCTCGAGTTCATGTGTCAAACTAAGAAAATTAATTACAAGAAGATGAGAGGCATGTTAAGCTGAAGACAGGTAGTAGAGAAATACCATAATTTGTTATAAGAAAACTACCATGTGATCAAGACAGGAAAAGAAGAGATAAGGGGGCTAGTAACTTGGTTGAGGTAGTCTTTAATGAACATGCTAATACAAAATCTCTATTTGATTTTGATATCAAGAAGATGATATAACTTGATAATGAGTTTGATGAAGAACTTTACGTGTAAGCTACATAATCCTTATTGTCAGCAACTATGCCAGAAATTTCATATATGGAACTTGAAGATATTGCAGGTGAAAACTTTGATCCTTTCTTGGAGGAAACATAATATGATGACATTTACTGGCTTACTGGTAAAAATTATCATATTGATGTACCTAAAACAATGAACGGTGTTTCTAGCCAACTACTTGATGGCACAAAACCATTTTAATTGGACAAAGATGCTAATGAAGAATTTTACTTTCAAGAAAAACAAGTCTTATCATCACCTACTTTTCCAAAGCCATATGGAGTTCAGAAATAACTAGAGGGCCACTACTCTAATATGTCCTATGAACATGATCCATCTCAAGTTATTGTTCCTTTTACCAGTGGAGGTTGTGACATTGGGGGATTTAAAAATGACATGAGTGAAAATTTTCATGGAAATGCACCTATTTTGGATAGTAATGTGTTGCTTCATTTAGTCGGGGAAGATGATAATTTGGGAAATCTAGATGAGATAAAATGTGGCAAATCATCTGGAGTAGAAATTGATGAGTATGTTGTAGAATCTAATTTGTCTCAGTATCCTCCAATAGATCCTAAGAATAACATAAGCAATAGCAATACAAATAGAAATACTTTCCTTTACTTTTGAATTCAAGACATCACGTGGTGTCCCCTGCTCAACTCTCAAATCCTCTCTCAATGATATTAGTTTTTCTTCTATCATTAAAACTACTTTTTTCTCTTTGTTAAACGAACGTGCAATTGAACCCACGATATTTTTTGGTCCATTCCACTTCTTCAATGCTTCACTAGTTCATTTATGGGCAAGAATTTCTCTTTCACTTTTTTGAGCTTTGATAAGATCACTCCCTTTTTTATAGAGAAAAGGTCTCTTTTCATTGCAATCTATTATACCCTCTTGTATCCTAGGGCCTTCAAGCAATGCCAACACTTCAGTGTTGACCTGTTCAGCAATTGCTGATGATCCTCTTGAGACATCTAGTCCTCGATTCTTCTTATGCTTCCTCATTTTTTATGAATTAGAACTAATAACTGCAACCCCACCATATTATTCCACCAACCTCCCATCAGAAAAATATGTGATAGTAGAATGCAACACAGAAGTTTGCACTTGATTTTCAACAAAACCACCATTTGAAGGCTTCAATAGACAACTAACACCCGGTTTCATTCTTTTAGATTTAGATGGCACACTAGGATATTCCTTTCCTATGCTACTATTGTTGAAACACAAATTTACCTGGATATTTTTCTTGATCCACACTCTTTCCCTCCTACTAGGCTTTGTAGCAGCAATTTTTCGAAGAGTTTTACCTTAAGGAAGATTCCTTTTGTGCATACAAGTGACATCAACCTCAATTTGCAAACATTCAACCTCTCTTTTGGTATCATTTAGCTGACCCTCCTGAGCCTTCAAGCATTGAGTAACACGGACCAATTCCTCTTTAAAAACATACTTTTATCTCTCTAATGTTTCCCTCTATGTTTTTGCTTCTTCAATTATTTTTAATTCGACCTGTAGTTATTGGTTTTTATTTCCCAAGTGCACCTTCAACACATAATGTTCCTTCTCTATTATCTCCCTTTGGGATTTCTCTTCATCAACCCTTCTCCTTTCAGCCTTAAGTTGTTGGCATTCTTTTTTCAATTTCTCCTTCAATTTCTTTTCCACCTTGGACTTCTCCATATCCAAGTTTTACTGTAAAGCAGGTCCATTTTTGTAATGCAAAAAGTGCACAAAATAGAAGAAAAGATAGATCAACGTCTAATAAATTATCCACTTTGATGGGGAAACCTACTTTACATTACATAAATGAACAATTCTTGGATGATACAAATGAAAAAACCTACTTTCTATATATAGGAGTCTAAAGGGTCCTAATATAATCAGAGCCTACATAATAATAATAATGTAAGGGCACAACAATAACAATAGCGGGCTTCTACGGGGCATAATAAAAACAATATGGGGACTACATGGGCATGACAATAACAATAAGGGGGCTACAATAACAATAACAATAAGGGGCTACACTAGTATTATAGGGACCTAACAAGCCCCTCTCCTTCAAAAAAGTGTTTTCCTTAATGCTTGAGTAGTTATGGATGCTTCTGTATAAAATTCTCATCCTCCCATGTGGAATCTTCAATGGGTAAGTTCTTCCACTTGATGAGATACTCTGAAATTGATCAATTTCGTAGCTGTAGAGTTCTTGTTTCTGTGACTACTTCAGGTTCCAATATGAATTTTCCTTCCTCGTCAAGTTCTGGAAATATTGTTTTAACTGGGATTTTTTCACATATAACCTTCTTTAAGCATGAAACATGGAAAATTGGGTGCACTCGGGAAGATGCATAAAGCTCCAATTTGTATCCCATAGTACCAATATTTTGCAACACCTTGTAAGGACCATATTACTTTAGACATAATTTATTATCCTTCTTATCTTTCTTGAGGGACATTTGTTTGTATCGGCGTAGTCGTAAAAATACCCAGTCGCCTACATCAAAACTTCTTTTGTTGCGATGTTGATATGCGTGGTGTTTCATTAGATTTTGCACCAAAGTAAGGTTATCCTTTAAGAGTTGGAGAACTTGTTATTGGTGATCGATGTGATATTGCACTGATTGAACCTTATAATTTTATCTTAAAGATGATGTGATGGATGGTGGATGATATCCATAAAGTGCCATAAATGGGGTCATTTTTGCTGCAGTGTGGAAGGAAGTGTTATACCACCATTTAGCCAGAGGTAACCACTTGACCCATTATGTTTGTTTATCATATACAAAGAAATGAATATATCCTTCCAAAAATTTCTTCACTATCTCACTTTTCCCATCAGATTGAGGATGATAAGATGCACTATGAGCTAGTTGAGTACCCAGACAAGAAAATAATTCCGTCCAAAAAATTCTAGTGAAAATGGGATCTCTGTCACTTAGAATAGTCTTTGGGTTTCCATGTAGATTTTTAATTGTTTCCATAAATGCAGTAGCAATTGTACTGGCTTTAAATGGATGAGATAATGCACAAAAGTGTGCATACTTGGTAAGTTTATTAACTACCACCATGATGACACTCTTTCCTTTGGAATTTGGTAAACCCATGATAAGATCCATTGAAACCTCCTCCCAACGTTGACTTGGAATGAATAAAGGTTGTAGCAGACGCGAGGTCTTAATTGCATCAACTTTATTTTTTTGGCAAACCAAACATTCCACCACAAACTTTTGAATATCAAATTTAAGGCCATCCCAAAAAAATTCTTTCGTGACCTTGTGGTAATTTTTAAAAAATCTCGAGTGTCCTCCTAAGGGATAGGTGTGCAACTCCAAAAGAATATTTTGTTTTCATTGGGAACTCTTACAAAGATATAAGTGATATTTGTGCCATAATGAATCATTTTTTCCAGCTAAATGTATAAGATGTACTAGGATCTTGCTGCAGCTTTTGAATGAGTGTCCACACTTCTTTGTCATTCTTCCATTCCTCCCTTGATTTGGTTATCCAATTTGGTTCGATAATATAAATGGAAAAAATCAATGCTTCCACATCCTCATCCTTTCCTGATAGTGCATCCACAAAAACATTTATCTTCCCACTTTTTTAGATGATTTCAAAGTCATAACCCAAAATATTTGTGACCCATTTTTGCTTCTCTTCTGAAGATAGCCTTTGTTCCAAAAATTATTTAAGACTATCATGATCTGTTTTTAACTTGAAGTGTCTTCCAATTAGGTAAGGTCTCCATTTATTTAGTGCATGTAGTATTTCCAACATTTCCTTCTCATAAATAGGTTTCTGTAAATACTTTCCTTTGATTGGAATACTTTCAAAATAAATGGGTCTTCCTTCTTGCATTAAAATAACACCAATTCCATTTCCCGAGGCATCACATTTCACAATAAAGGTTTTTTTGAAGTCTGGCATAGCTAAGATCGGTGCTTGGCACATTGCCTCTTTAATATGTTCAAAGGCCTTATTTGATTATGGAGTCTAATAAAATGCATATTTCTTCAATAATGTTGTTAGAGGTGCTACTATTCTCCAATAATTATTAACAAACTTGGTATAATACCTTGTTAACCCGAGAAATCCTCACGAATGATTTATGGTTGTGGGGATTTTCCATTCCTTAATTACTTTAATTTTGTTAGGTTCCACCTTAACTCCCTCATGAGATACAATATGACACAGATATTTCACCTCCTGTACTCCAAAGAAACAATTGGAGGTTTTTTCATATAATTGTTTCTCCTCCAATAGTTTGAGCACTCTGTCAACATGTTGAACATGATCCTCCCAAGACTTGCTATAGATTAGTATATCATCAAAAAATACTAACACAAATTTTCTAAGGAAGGGTTTGAAAATGGAATTCATCCACCCTTGAAATGTAGAAGGTGCATTGGTAAGGCCAAAAGGCATGACAAAAAATTCATAATGAACCCTCATGAGTTCTAAATGGTGTTTTCAGAATGTCTTCAGCCTTCATTCTAATTTGATGATGTCTTGAACAAAGATTCAACTTGGTGAAGTAAATTTCTCCATGAAATTCATCCAATAATTCATCAATGATATGAATGGAAAATTTATCTTTAATAGTGAGCTTTTTGATCTACCTATACTCCGGACACATGCGCCATGATCCATCCTTCTTGTGCACCAATAATACTGGAGAAGAGAAATTACTTTGACTAGGTTTAATTATACCGACCTCTAGCATTTCTATAATCATACGTTCAATTCTGCTCTTTTGGGCATAGGGATATCTGTAAGGCCTGATGTTTGGAGGAACACTTCCTAGAATTAAATGAATATAATCATGATCATGAATAGGTAGGAGGCCTTTGTGAGTCTCAAATACCTTAGAATGGTTGTCCAATACTTTTGGGATATCTAGAGAAATAGATGATTTCAATGTTTGAAACTCTAGTGAGCATAATTGTGCAATTATGCCTCGTTGTTAATTATTTAGAAGCTTTGTCATGCCATTAGAGCTGATTGTATTTCCCGGTTTCCCTTTGATACCAATGCTTCAATATTCCCTTGGAATCACTTCAAACTGATTTTTCAAACAAAATTTATGCAATTTAAAAAAAAATACACACATTTTTATTTCTTTTTAGGAGTTATATGTTGAATCTATTGTATCTCTATAATTTCGAATCTGCAAGATTTTAACTTCGATATTATAGTAGCACTATGAGTCTTATTTCCAATGCCATGGGTTAGACCTAATTTGGATTCTTCAAGGTAAATTTATGCCTAATATCCCACAATGACCTGATTATGGATTGGTTCAGTAGAGTGAACTTGTACAATGTGCCACATGTCAGTGTTTTGACGTTTGGCTCTAAAATTGATATACAAGAAACTACAATCCATGTACCTTCAATCACTTATTACTGAATTCAAATCTGATGCATGAAACGAAATTTATGAGAATTTTTCCTCGGTCACATGTTTTAGATGAAGTTATGGAGCTTGCAAAAACCCTAACTTCCTCAGATCATAACTCTGAACCAAGATATGAAATTCGTAAAAAATGTTCATCAATATTTTTGCTCCACTTGGTTTCAATTTTAGCTTCTAAATCTTCGTAGAAAAACATTTATAGCGAAAACTCCAAGATGGAATTTTTGAAGAGGAAAAACCCTAGAATCCAAAGCTTTGATACCAAATGTTATGCAACCAGCTCACAAAATAGAAGAAAAGATAGATCAACGATTTAAAAATTATCCACTTTGAGGGGGAAACCTCCTTTACATTACATAAATGAACAATTCTTGGATGATACAAATTAAAAAACCTAATTTTTGTATATAGGAGTCTAAGGGGTCCCAATATAATCATAACCTACATAAAAATAATAATGTAAGGGAAAAACAATAACAATAATGGGCTTTTATGGGGCACAATAATAAAAATCTGGGGACCTCATGGGCACAACAATAACAATAAGGGGGATACACTAACAATAACAATAAGGGGCCTAACCATTTTCCTTGGCTTCATCATGTTTTATCCCTTCTATTGCTCTTTGTCTTTCCAGCTCTTCCCGTTGGAGATTTTTTTCTAGAATTTGCCTATTATTTTTCTTATCCTCTGTCAGTTTCCTCTCTAGATTTGCTTGTTTATTCTCTTCTTCAAAGTTTCTTCTTTCTATCTCAATGCATTTTCTATCTTCCTATGCCTTTTTCTTTGTTGCATATACATGTTTCTTTTCATCTTCTGCCTTTTTTTGTGCATCCTCTGCATGTTCCTTTTCTTCTTAAAACCTTTTTATTTGTTGCATCTTCACGTTTCTTTTATTCCACTGCCTTTTTCTTCTCTGTATTCACCAAAATTTTCATTTCCTTCGCCTTTTTCCTCTCAAATTTTGTGGCTTGTTGTTCTTCTTCCAGAAGTTATTTCAATATATTTTCTTCATTGGCATAAACTTTCTCACCTTCTACATGTTCCACCTTGAATTTATTCATACTCTCTATATCACTTAAACGTTTCAAGACAAAATTAAATTCAATATTCAAATAATTGTGTTCATTTTCCAATTCTAGTGTGAGTCTCCTCTCCTCTTGTGCCCTTTTTCTCTCATCCTCTTCCTGCTTTTTTCATTTTCAATTTCTCTTTTAAGAGCTTCACTTTCATCTCGAGTCTTCTAAATCCCATCTTCTAGGATACGTATACCTTGTCTGAGAATATTTATTTCATTTTTAGACTTAATAAGATTTTTTTTCCACTTATCGCAACAAAAATTTTCTTTTTTGTCTTCATTCTCTTCCTCGATACCCATTCTGCCCTGAACAAACATGGAGATTACATAGGCAACGATTTAATTTAAATTTTAACAATAAATATGACATATTTTACATAGATTTGAGAAATTTAACCTCGTCTGGATTTCAACTGACTAAATGTGGCCAAAGTTTTAGGAAAATGGCCAACATTTAAGTAGCCAAGCTCATAGAAGGGATTATGGATAAAAAAAAGGAGCAAATGGGTGGGGGAAAAGGACAAACGAGCCAAAGGAGAAGCTGGTTTCCAACCAAAGCACTCCACCATTGATCATTGCCCCATAATTAGACACATAGTATAAAGTACTCGGGACAACAAAGGAAACAAGTTATTGTGCTGTTTAGTTAATTTAAAAAGGGACTTTGACATTTTCCCAAGGGAGAAAACAATGGAAAAGTTTGATCCCTTATGATCATATTATTCCCTTTAGGATTTTTTTCCTTGGGATGATTTTTAGACATTACCATAAAGAAAACCATTGAACTAAATAAGTGATTAGTTCTTATATAGTAATGAAGTTCTTTATCGGTTCGTGTTGGTGTGGTCTATCAATTACACCATAACATGTGTATTTTATGTATATTTGTTTGAAAATTTTCAAAATAAATGTAACAAATTCTCAATAGGTAACTTCTTTATTTGGTACTAATTATTCAAATATTAGAACATTTGTGTTCTTTTTCATGCTGAAGGTGATTTTGGTTTTGATAAGGAAACAAACACAGAGGTGGAGAAAAATTGAACAAAATATTTTGAGTGTCAATGTCCCAATGGCACATTTGTCAATATCCGGATAGTTTTCCTTACCACTACTTCAAATCATTGGCATGTGGAATTAAAACATGAATCCAAAACGCTTAGTCTCCATAGGGCTTTGTGACATTACATTAGGGATTTAATAATTTAACTTGAGTTTGGAATTTACCTACCCCTTTGGAAAGTCTCATACTCCGTATGGAAGTTTATTAGTTTTTCATTGTTATAGAGTTGAAGACTCCACTACGTTAGTTTTTTATTAAACTCTTACGATATATTTTTCACTTGATTTCATTTAAAATATTTAATAAAATAAGTTAGATATGTTTAAAATGATGTTTTTTGGAATTGTTTTTAATTTAATTGTTGACCTATGATTTGGGAGGTAGTGGGGAGGAATAGATAGGGGTTCAAGAATGTAATGAAACAATTAAGCCAAGGTATATAAAGAGAAATAATCAATTAAATAAATTAAATTTATGTATAAAATATTTAGGAATGTAATTGAATAGTTATGGAGATGAAATTTTTTAAGTTTAAAGAGTTTGTTGTCATACATTGTTGGTGATTTCTTCTTTCTATCACCTTCGAGGAATAAAATATGGAAATTATTGTGGCCAGATAGAAAGTAAGCAATGACATCAACTAGAGGAGAGACTTTATGTATGTTTTGAATGCATCCCTAATAATAATCCTGACCATGTACCAATAATAAGAAAGTACAC
The DNA here is from genome assembly GCA_034641835.2 of Pinus albicaulis. Classification (NCBI taxonomy): domain Eukaryota; kingdom Viridiplantae; phylum Streptophyta; class Pinopsida; order Pinales; family Pinaceae; genus Pinus; species Pinus albicaulis. The sequence goes on from JAXQQM020078587.1 coordinate 140,033, forward strand.
CACCATGGAGGGATATCTTTTGGTGGAAAGCAAGCTCAACAACTCAATATTGAACCCCATTGCACCATAGAAAAGTAAGCTGCATGGCACCAAGGAGAGGGAGACTTTTGGCAAAGCAAGCTCAAAACTGTACAATCTAACGAATAGGTCATTATTTTTGTTTTTAAAAAGGAAGCATAAACCTAGCTTATTCATTTAGTAATGCCCTCAGAGCCTTTTGTGGACAATCCTTCTTATTATAATTCAAATAGTTGTTTTCCTTTAAAGGATTAGCGTATTTGTGTAAACAACAAAATGAGAAAGAACATTTACTAGAAAACAAAAGGTACACAAAAGGTTTGATGAAGTCTAAAGCTTAAAAAGAATCTGAGACCTTTTATCAATTAAATCCAAATTTTACAACTTATCCTTCTTCCAAATTATTATGTAATTTTTATTCCTGATACCATGTGTAAAACTTGTGATTTGTAATTATATTTCTGCAAAGATATGTCTATCATTATAAATTATTTTCTATCGAATATAATTATAATTTCATTTCTAAATATAATTATTATTATACTCTTTTTAATGTTTTATAACTAAACATACTATATTTAAATTTGTTATGACCACCGTTTTTTTCTAGTACATAATGTCTTCTAGAAGACTGTTTTAGCTTTACAGTGGGTTTCGGTGATAGAATGTTGACATATATTTTAGATTCTATAATACATTTTCACCCATTTGTAAGATTCTGAAAGGTATTTTTACCCATTTGGAAAGTTCATAGCTCTACCAATACTTTAGCTTCCATCGATTCTCTATGCCTTCCCCACGGTATTCATCACCCACATCCTTGTTTTTCTTACGTACAAGATATAAATCGTACCACATATTGATATGTCTTTGCACTTTTTTGATACAAATACTCTTTATATTTAAAGAAATTTTTATAATTAAAAACATTTTCTATTGTGAAGTTTATCCTCATGACACTGTTCAAATTCGAATCATGAACATGTGTCCCTACCCCTCACTTTAACACCTCCATACTGTTAAAATCTCTGAGAGCTTAGAAATGGACCTTTCCGTGCTGGAAACTACCCCTACTGCAACTTTTTTCATAAGCCGTATTCCGTGAGATCAATACCGTAACAAACATGAAAACATTTTTTTTCAGAAGGAAAAAAACACTGTTGTATTAAAAACAAACAGTACATCCATCATTATATTACATTTAGTGTTGTTTTCACAGCAAGAAAGACGATGATTAATACGAGCCAACACACTATCCTATCAGCCCGTTGTCTAAGAAAGAAAAAAGACTGTCATGACCAGTGGGATGGCTAATAAGCCAAAGAAAAACATAATAATCTAAATTCAGTGAAAACATCATTTCGATACAAAAACATACCATTCTATATTTCCCTATTAAATACAAAAATCTACGCATGATAAGTAGCTGGAAGTTATATTATATAATACCATCACTGCTATAGGTCTGCATGAGTCTAAAAACATAATTTATCGCAGCCTCGCTTGATATTCAAAAGAAAAAATAGTACAGGCTCACTTGCAGAAGAGTCCCGGCTATCTGATACATATAAAAAGTCAGTAGGCTCACTTGATGTTTTAATATTAATATTATGGGATTGCTATCTCGTTGTTCCATACTTGTAATCCATCTAGATATTGAATAACCTACAAAACCCCAAAGTTAGAACTGATACCACGTTTCGATAGACGATCTGCCCTTGTGTTGTTTTCTCTGAATATATGATATAATGGAGGCCTGCCCAGTATATGCCATAAATTTAGGGTCCTCCTGATCCATCCCTGTAAACATGGAGTGGCTATGTTAAGTTTGCTAGATATGCATCCAATGATCAACCTGGAATCACCATAAATGCAAACATCCTTCAGATCTAAATTGATTACAGCAAGAAGGCCACCCCATAAAGCCATCAACTCTGCCTTGTTGTTGGTGCCAGAGCCCCCATTCCAGTAAATATGAATTCTTTCCTGCTATGAACTTTTTGTCCATGCTCCACATCCTAAGCGACCCTCCCTACAGGCCCCCTAAAAAAAAATGGCGGGGAGCGAAATATCATGAGGTCTCATACGTCAGGAACAATCCTTGATACCAATAACAACTGGTTCCCTTTACTCAATCCATCGCATAATGGCAGCATAAATGGCATGAAGCTGAAATGGTCTATTTTAAAAAATAAGCCCATTCCGAGCAAGCCAGACTTCCCAAATAAAAAATAACGGGAGAGATTGAAATTTTCCAGACAACTTATCCCAAATCATAGCCGTGCTAATGAAATCCACTAGTGTCCATCTGGGCTCCATATGATAACAACTGAAAAGCTTCCAGAGTGAGCCAACGATGGGGCAATGAAAAAAAATATGTTGAAATTCCTCCTGAAGACAACATATAGCACACCTGTTCGGCCCAATGTGTCCCATTCTGATTAGGGAGTCCCAAGTGAGGATTTTTTTTTCCATACTAACCACCCAAATAAAACAAATTTTGTGGGAATTTTCCAATGCTAAAAAGGCCAAAAAACCCTAGCGCGCTGCACCTCATATAATTTAGTGTTGATGTGATCATATATATCCTTGACAAACAAGGGGTTCCCATTTTTAGCCCCATCCCATACAATAAAATCTCCACCAGGAGAGTAACATACCTTGGCCGCCCTGATGGCATCCGAGAAGGACCCCCAGTCCACTGCATCAGTACCAGATAGACGTAAATGTTCAACAGTTTTCATAATAGGGGAACCATGTGACCAGTAGGAGATAGCCATACACAACATCACTTTTTTGAAACTCAGCCATATGGCTCACCCGACACGTGGGCAAGGAAAATCATGATTGTATATCCTATGAAGGGCATCCCCAGAAATATATTTACATTTGATCATGTCCTGCCATATAACCGAGCCAGTAATAGCTCTCCATAGGGACTTCATCAGGAGAGCATTATTGAAGACCCGTGTATTTAGGATATCCCACCCATCATGCTGCTTGGGCCGAGTTAGTAAATACAACCTGCATAAATGATACTTTTTCCTCTCAGCAGCACCACCCCATAAGAAATGAGTAAGAACTTGATTAATAAACGCAACGATATGATCCAAAATATAAAATAAATTCCCCCAATAGACAAGAAGCTGTGATAGCACCACTTGAATCATTACAAGTCGTCCTCCCATAGATAACCATTTATGCATCCACCTGTTGATTTTACATCTGAATCTGTCCACCAGCCACATCCAGTCCTTATTCTTGTAACCACATGGTTTGATATTGTAGCCCATGTATAAAATTCCCTCAGATGCCATCTTAGAGCCAATCCCTAGAAATGAAAGAAATGAAAGAAATTTCATTCACATCACCAAATTCAGAGAGAAGGAAAGACTTGCCTTTATTGATAATGAGCCCAGACACATTATCGAATCAGGAGAGCATATAGTGAACATAAAACTAGTGATTTCAATTGATACTGCCAAATAAAAGCAAGTTGTCCACTAAGAGAGAGTGTGTAATATTTACAGCATCCGAAAAGAATAATTCAGATATAAATCCAGCCTACAGAGCCATATACATGAGATTGCTAAAGCCATCCATCACCAAAATGAAAATAAGCGGGGACAGTGCACATCCCTGCCGCAAACCCCTCCCAGCTTCAAAAAAATAAGTTGGCTTACCATTGATAATCACTGCATAGCGAATTGTGGATATGCAGGCCATAATCCACTGAATGATCACAACAGGGAGCCCAACTTTGAGTAATACAAGACGTATATAAGACCAGTCGACACTGTCATATGCCTTATATAAATAAATCTTCATAATCAAAGCATCCCTTTTACCTGCATGCATAGAGTTCAATACTTCATGGGCAATTGCAATGGCATCATGAATAGACTGCCCCTGAAGAAAACCATATTGCTCCTTAGAAATGTACTTCCATAGGGTGTCCTTTATTCTATTTGCAATGATCTTGGAGGAGATTTTGTATATCAAATTACATAGAGAAATCGGTCTGAAATCTCTGAAACTCTTTGGCTTAGAGGTCTTAGGTATGAGTGCAATAAAAGTGGAGTTCATATTAGATGGAATGTGTCCCATCAACCTTCCCTGTTCCACAACCTCAGCGATCTCAGGACCCATAATATTATAGAAAAACAGAAAAAATTTTGCTGGCCAGCCATCAGGCCCCGGACATTTGTCATGAGCGAAAGACTTTAAAACCTGTTCCACTTCCTCAATGGATATTTTAGAATTAATAGACCTGATGGCCTCCTCATCGAACATTCTCGGGATGTGTTGAAGAACCCACTTCTGACTAGCACTGTCAATCTTCGGATCTTCTTGGAAAAAGGTCGAGAAATGTGAAAATTCCTCTTGTTGGATCTCTGTTGTGGTGACAAAAAAACTACCATCTGCCCTTTGAATTCTCCAAATTTCATTAATGATCCTTCTATCATTTGCGCTTTTGTGAAAAAACTTGGTGTTAATATCTCCCTCTTTGAGCCAAATAATTCTACTTTTTAGCTTCCATGTTAGCTCTTCAATTCTGAGGATCTCATTCCTTCGCAACTATAAGACTTCCAGTACTTTGTATGTCGCTGCATCTGGGGAATTATTAACAAAATAAAAATAAATATCTCTGATTGAATTAGAGATCATCTCAAGTTCAGCCCTGAGACTTTGTTTCTTCTTAATTTCCTGTTCTTTGGTAAATCTCTTAATCCTTTGTAATTTGGCATGAAAACAGTCCCATCCCGAGCATCCATCCAATTCAGTAACATCCTTCCATATATCTTTGATTGGCCTGCAGTACTCAAGATCCTCCAACCATGCCCAGTTTAATTTAAAAGGCACTCCCTTGCTTCGATCTCTCATATTCCATGAGAGGAGAATAGGCATGTGGTCCAATATATCCGACACCAGGACCGAGGACCTGGGAAGTCCAAATGAATTGATCAAAGCATCCACTACCATAGCTCTGTCAATACGTTTACCAATAAACGCTTCATCAGCTCTTCTATTTGTCCAGGTTGGAATGAGTGGCTGCGTACTTAATGGTTCTGCGCGATGCCCGATTTGACAAAAATATCCCATCGGACTCGTTGGGTCAAGTCCGTACTTTGGATCCCATGATTCATCCGTTCTGAAGCATGGAGTTTAAATCCCGCATGGCAACCAAATTTTTCCAAAAGACAAATACGTAATTGCTGCGATTCAAAAAGGCGTTCCGAAATAGAAGAAAGAGCATGTTGACAATATTGAAATCTCTAAACCTCTAATAAAATGTTTGGGTGGCAGATTCCCCCAAAAAAACTAAACGCCCGAAAATTTGCCTTCGAGGGATCCCATAGAGCAATAAGCCCCCTAGAGTGCCTCGATGCATCGATAGCCGCCGCATGCCACCTATAGCTGCTGCATGCCACCCATAAAGATTTTATAGCCTTTTCTTGACACAAAATAACAATAGGTTCCACATTAAAGATAACCTCCTTTAAGCGGTGATGTTTGGGAGCATCGACCATCCCCCTCAAATTCATAGAAAAAATATGGGTCATTGCGAACCATCCGAAGGGTTGCATGCTCTAAGCACCCTGATATCAACGCCAAGATCCCCAGCTGCAGATATGGGGACATCCGTGAGGTCCATCAGTTCAACTTTGAAGAGAGATTTTGTTTTTACCCTACCTCTAAAGTGCCTAGATCTGGATTTAATCTTCTTTTTGAAAATGATGTTACAGGCCGAAGAGGGAGAGATGGAGACTTCGGCCTCTCTTGGAAACTTATCAAAAACAGTAAGAGTAGCAAGGTCAATATTCGGATTACCCAGAAGAGAGTCTATGTCGCTACCCACCGAGTTCCTAGGAGAATCCGATAGAATCAGAGGTTCATGGGTTGGCGACTAAGGGGACGCCCATTCCAGAGGGGGCATGGATGAAGAATCAATGGAAGGATCATTTGATACAGTCACCGGGGCAGAACATGATGCACCCACTGACAGGTCAATGGGCCGACGTAATGGAGGATCATCAGCTACAATCGGTGAGGTGGAAGAATTAGGTACATACCCACCAACAATATCAATAGCAAGATTTGGGCTTTCAACCCCCCCCCCCCCCCCGGAGAAAGTGTAAGGGATAGACTCATACTCCGCAACAAAATCGAGAATGTCTATCCCCACCTCCCCCGACAACCCAGGCCCCAAAGGATTAACTGGATGTTCAACTCCAGAAAATATAGGAGTAGTCCTATCACTTTGCTCCCTAGCAGAAACAAAGACATCAACATCTAATGAGGAAGGACCGGACATACTTGTAGGATGCACACTTGGTGGACCATTTTTCACGGAAATTTTCCCGAATCCACACGGCCGACTGCACCCCTCAGGTTGTTTCTTAACTGAATTAGACAGTTTTCCCTCAGATGACCGGTTCGGTGGCAGATGAGACATCGAAATAGAATTTCCCAATAGTAAATCCGCTGATGGTGTCTTCGTTGGCCCCAAACCAAATCCACATCACCTGATAGGCCACCCTCAAAATGAACCTCCACCAGGAACCACGCAATTCTCTTGTCACAGGCACCCACTATACTAGGGTCAATATATATTTTATTTCCAATGGAGTCATTAATGGCCCTTAGGGCCTTCAATGTCCATAATTCAAGTGGAAATCCAGGGAGCTTTACCCAAATAACACTTCCAATACAACTAACTATGTTGGCAATTTGGCATTATGTACGGAATTCTGAAACATTGAGCTAGCGAAGGGAATGAAAAATACAAACTAGTATTCAATGATGACGAAAAACTGAGGAAACAACAGAATTGTGAAGTCTCATTATTCTTATTCTTTGTAGCTTAATTTATTCTCTCCAAAACCAAGTCAAATAATCTCATAGAAATGTGAATTGATAGATTCGTCAATGGTTTTTCAATCGTTAAAATTCAAATGCTTTCTTCAATTTTTTTTCCCTCTGAGACCACCAGAATTCTCAAAATTCCCAATATTCTAATTCAAACTTTTTCCCTTTTTTCTATGACACAACCCAAATTTTCAAAATTGTAGTTTTCAGAATATATTGATTAGATTCCACTTGTATTTGCCAAAAATAAGGCGATTCTAGTAAGTGCAGAATATGATGCTCAGATTCTAGTTGAGTTTGAAAAAAATTGAGCGATTTGATTTATCCTTAGACTGCTTAGCTCCGTAATTTAGGCTCAAAATTTTGATAAATCTCACAAGAGAAATTAATTTAGCACCATATTTATAGATGAAAATATCATCGATTTTTAACCCAAAAAAATGATGGGCTAATGATACATGTTAACAAAATTAAATGGATGGAAGAAAATTAATTTTATCATAAGTTTCTACCATTGTTCTCTCCTCCTCTCCTACTCTCCACGTGCTCCTCCTTAATGTTATCGATATCTCATTTGGTTTGTATTTCATTAAAATATACGAACATTGATCTCGAAAATTCTCCACATATATATCCATCCCTAGCTAACTAGATCAGGAAATCATAGTCTGTTGTGGTCATTGTTTCTGGGATACAACTTAGACTATTCATATTTGGCAGTGTTACTTATAAAGGAACTTTTTCAGTTTGAAATCCTTATTAAACATCATATGATCATTGGGAAGCATAGTTTACATTTTTCTTCTTCGAATTCAAGACTACAAACAAAATATAGAACATGCATTCAACTTGATGCCACTTTATTTTCTAAATATAAAAATTTGAACAATTGTAACAAAAACCACCATTGTCATATTTCAAGATGTAAATTTGTTAGGTATTGAAAATACTTCTTTTCAAGAATGACAAAATTCCAAATGGGGGCATCTTCCTATTGTTCGGCCCATAAGAATAGACGATGGTCCACTTGGGATAAAGCTCTAATAAAAGTTGTCTTCTAAGTTCTTAGAGATGAAGAGGTACATAAGAATTAACTTTATTCCTTGCAGTTGGTTCAATATAAACTCTAGAGTCAAATTCATAAACTAAGGTTGAATCCAATTAACTTTATTCCTTGGAGCTCATTCAATACAATCTCTAGAGTTAAACTCGTAAACTAAGGTTGAATCCAATTTACCATATGTTGTGTCAAAATTATAACCCGCTATGTCAAAACTATAAGCTGGCCCAATCAAATTAATCATAACCCCAATGAGGTCTCAAGCTATGGTCCACAAGTGTAGCATACCACAGTAATGATCCAAATTCAAAATGCAAATGAGGTGCTTACCATTGAAAATGAAGCAAACAATAATCTTGGGAAATATGCAAATGAGGTGCTTACCATTGAAATAAAGGAAATATACACCTAATAACAATGCTTTAGATGTATAGGTTGAGATATACATTATTTCTTTAGATGTATAGATAAAGATATACATTATTGGATATATAATATTTAGATTCAACAATGCATATCATGATATCAGAACCATTTAATGTAACAGTATGGGATTTATATTGTGTGCCCTACAATGACCCAGGTTCAAATCCCAAAGGATGTACATAGAGTTGTATTATAGTAGAATTAAGAGAAATCTATGTTGTTTATGTACGTGGTTGTTCATGTTGTACAAGAAATGGAGTTTCATTTTTACTCATCTAAATAAAAGATGATGCACTTAATTATTATTATTATTCTCAATGTATCATATTTAGTTTCAAAGTTGTAAGCTTTTGGGCTAACATGTACATTTCTACAACACTCTTTTAGGAACAATTCCTCAATCTTTTCATGATTCAAGTTTCAACATGAATTCTAACTTAGCCATGAGCTTCCCAACATCACACTGGCATGGGGCATGGTTCATCATTTCAGTTTAACATAAGATTAAAGTACTATTATGTGCCCTATAGATCAGACAAGTAACTATCCTAAGCCCCTTACCCATCTCAAACAACATTTAAAGTCCTAATAATGAATTATGAAATTAACAACGTAAAATTCTAAAAAAACAAGCCAACTGTAATAATATTTTTATATCTCTGACCTTGGTCAGAGTTTATTTTAGTTAAACAAAACCCATTAATATGAAATTTAGCTAAATAATTTCCCAAGACCCTACCCTATCCATTTAGGTAACTATTCTATACTCACTTCCAAATATAATATCACACTGACCCAAGAATGCATCACAACATTGGCTTCAATTGGATAATAGATGATATATTATAAAACTAGTAAATTTGTTGTTTATAGTTTCCCATGAAAGCATTATAACAACCATCTTAGCATACTAGATATATTCTTCTCCTCTTCGTCCTCCAGTTTGCCCCATTATATGTTATGAAAGACAAGTTGGAAAAGGACAAACCTTTAAAGGAAACATATGCAGTATATATTACATAACATACATAAATCTTGGGGAAAGACTAGCTGGACTCTAGGACCTTGACGATGTAGAAATTTGAATAACTGATATATTATTCATCGAGATTCTCCTGATCACACACTATTTTAGCTTCATGCACAATACATAATCTCTTCTACCATTGATCATCACATGCGGAAATAAAATCAATTGCATGCACACATTAAAACCACAAACAATCACACATATGAACACAGTATTTAATGGGAAAGCTTAAAGCTGAAAACCCCAACTATCTGTATATTATATGTCATGGAGATCATGTAATAATCATAGTACAAAGCTCCTCACAAGCTCTCAGCACAACCTCGAATTGCTACACACTATCAAGCTAGATCTAGCAAAACACATGCTCCAATCTTTTGCCACTTGATAGCCAGCCTCTATTGCGTAATCAATGCTATGGGATGGCTCATTAAATAACATAAACCACCTGGCTTGTACTACGCAATCCTCATGGGCTTCTCCACCTATCTGTGTGTTGCAAATAGCAACTGTATAGTCACAACTGATAGTTAACCTGCTCTTTCACCTATCTCTGCACTGGTCTCCACTGAAACTGTCCATGCACTGAAGTTAACTGATGCATTCTTTAGTTGATTAATGAGTTTATAATTAGTGAAATAATTAATAATTAATTCACACCACTCTCACTAATTGTATCAATTAGTTAAACTGAATACAAATAGCTCAACTATGTTTAGATTAGTTAAACTGAACACAACTCCACTAACTTCTCAATCAACTCCACCAAACTCTGTCACATGAGTTCTAACTGAAGTATCCATGCAATAGCTCCACTTAACCCTCAGGAATAGCGTAATTCCTTCTGTCAGCTCCTATGCCACATCTATGCACTTAACTGAAGTGCTCCAAGAGAATAAGATAATGTTTATAGTCCAAATATTATTAAGAGCTAATAATATTCGACATATCTATTTTTAGACTGGCAATCTAAAAATAGATTCTGCCCAATATGTATAAAAATAGAATTCCATCTATTTTTCCAACTTGACCAACCATCCACAAATAGCATCCTGCAACTCATAGAATATGATCCACATGTTTAAAAATATACATAGTCTAAAAATAGACTTTGCGCCAAAAATAGCCTGCGGGCCCACTTAGTGAAGGCGACTTCTTTCCACTAAGCTCATCATCTTGTTGCAATCTCAACACTCCCTCTCAACAAGATAAGGATTATATGCAACCCCTATCCTGCCCCTGTGGTATTCAAATTTTCTCCTGGTGAGTGCCTTCATCAAGATATCAGCATCCTGATCCTCCGTGGGAATGTATGAAAGTAACATGACCTTCCGCTACACACAATCTATGATATGATGATACCAATCTGTGAAGCCATGCTGCCTCAACTGATCCTCCTGTCTGTACCATGAACCATATCCCGATGTGCCTCTGATATAGCGCAATACATGCTTTCCTGCCTTCCAAAAGAGCTTGGTAGGCTTAACCATAGCTTGTGAAAGCTGGTTAACAGCATAGCATATATCGGGTCGTGTATTGACCAGATACATAAGCGACCCCACCAACTGTCGATAGACAGTGGCATCCACTACCTCCGCTGAAGTAGCATCCTCCTTCCTCCATCCACCAAGAAGAGGAGTGTCAACAGGCTTGCAGCCTTGCATGTTGAACCTCTCCAGAATCTCCGAGGCATACTTGCCCTGAGAAACAAACAGTCCTCCACTGCGCTGCCAAATCTCCAATCCCAGGAAATAATGAAGGATGCCCAAGTCCTTCATTCCTCTAAACTCCTTGTAAGATCGCCTGGTATGAGTGTATCGAACAATACTACCCACCAAAATCAGATCATCTACATACAGTACGATGATCAACAGCTTCCCCTCCACCACAATCTGGTACAGGTTTGGATCCGCCCCACTCTTGGAGAATCCAAGCCCGGTGAAGTAGCTGTCTATCCGAGTGTACCAAGCACGAGGTGCTTGCTTCAGCCCATACAGTGCTCTCTTGAGTCGGCACACATGCGACTCACCGCTGAAGATCTCAAAACCCCTTCTGCTCGCCTTTATGTCTACCCCTCCTCACGACTCGCTTAGGGAACAAAATGTCCCATCCTAGAAGAATGTGCCACCCCATCTGTTCCTGGCTTAATCACCGCGTCCCCATGGAAGAATACCTTGCGACAGGTGCAAAGGTCTCCTCATAATCGATCCCCTCAATCTGTGAAAAGCCTTAGGCAACAAATCTTGCCTTATACTTCTCCACACTCCCGTCAGTTGCCTGCTTCACTTTGTAGATCCATCTCGAACCCACCACTGATGTCCCCTCCGGTCTCGGGATAATATCCCATGCACTGTTTCTGACAATTGAATCATACTCTTCCACCATGGCATCTACCCATGCGGGGTCCTCCACAGCTTCCTCGAAAGAGAATGGCTTTGTCATGATACACTTGATCATAAGAGCCATGTATCCAGTATACCGGTGAGGTGACTGTCTCTGTCTGTGCTGTGATGTAGGTGCTCCTACAACCTTCTCTACATCTTGGGCCAGTCTCTCAGCTTCTGTAGTTCGCTTCCGCCCTCTGATGGTTGGCGCTGCCTGAGTGGTATCTTCCACTCCATGAACCTCATCTTGTGGCTGATCCACATCTTTAGAATCATCCTTAGGAACTAATAGCTCCTCATCTGCATGCAAGTGTGGCTCCCTCTCAAGCGAACACTTCATGGCTTTCTCCTTATGAAATTTGATATCCCGTTGCACAACAGTCTTGTGACTATCTGTAAAATACACACGATAGTTGTGGGGGGTATCAGTGTACCCCACAAATATCCCAACCTCCGCAGATGGCTCCAGCTTCTTCCTGGCATCCTTCGTCACATTAATGTAAACAGGTGAACCAAAAATCCTCAAATGGGAAATATCAGGCCTCTTACCAGAAAATGCCTCCTCGGGTGTACTCATACCAAGTATCCTGTGAGGAAAACGGTTCTGCACATATACTGCAGCATTTCATGCCTCAGCCCACAAGTGTATGGGTAGGCCTTGATCATGCAACATCGCCCGTGCAGCACCCACGATCGTTCTGTTCTTCCGCTCAGCAACCTCGTTCTGTTGTGGGTTATGAGGTGCTATGAGCTCTCTTTGAATTCCTTCTGCACTACAAAATTCCTTGAATTCGCCAGAGATGAATTCCCCACCATTGTCGCTCCTTAGAGCCTTCACCTGCTTCCCCGATTCTTTCTCAACAGTGCCTTGAACTCACAGAACTTTGAGTATGTCTCGCTCTTCTTCTGCATGAAGAAGATCCAACACTTACGAGCAAAATCATCAACAAATATCACATAATACATGTGCTTTGCTGTCAAAGCTACTGAGAAAGGTTCACACACATCTGTGTGAATTCTCTCAAGGATCATCGTGGTGTGACTATCCTTCTCGTGAAAGGTGGCTTTCACAAATTTTCCCAAGGTACATCCCTTGCACTGATCTGACTGCGCAAGAGTACCCTTAGGAAGCCCAGTAGAAATCTGCTACAGTATCTTCAAAGCTCCATGGTGAAGGTGGCCCAATCTTCGGTGTCACAACTCACCATCATCCCGGCTCACCACTCCTTCCGCCTTGCCTGCCATTTCTGCGCAGCCATCTACCTGCAATTGATAAAGGTTCTTAACTCGAACCCATATTCTCTGGGTCTCACCAGTTGCCTTACTGCGCAGGAAAGCCTTTCCTTCACTAAAGACAACATCATATCCCTTGTCTTCTAACATCGCCACAGAGATAAGATTCTTCTTCAATCCTGGAACATGCATCACTTCCTTCAATATGAAGGGTTTACTAGACTCCCTCTCAAAGGAAATGGTACCGATACCGGTCGCACTGTATCTACCATCATCGCTCATCTCGATGTGCACTCCAAGATCTTTCTCATCCAGATCTGAAAACAAATCTCGGTCTCCTGTCATGTGAAAATATGCACCACTGTCCAAGAACCATACTGATCCCATCACACTTGATACCAAGCATGCGATCAGTGAAAAATCCAGCTCAAACTGGGAGGCTAAGGCTTCGCGTATCGTTAAAAGACGGTGCCACTTGCAGGTTTTCCTTGTAACAATTAGTAAGTGAACAATCTCGTGTTGGTGACAGCACTTCACCTTGGACATGTCCTCGCTTTGCCTTTTGCACTGATTGAGAAGTTTTCGTTTCCTTCCTTTCTTTTCGCGTTCAAAGCGCAATTCTCTTCATCAGAGTTCTTTGATGAAGATCTGTCCCTGGTACTCCGCCTTATCTCCTCTTGCACAAGATCCGACCAAAGTCGCTCCCATCCTGGCAATTTCTCCTGACCAATATTGACAGAGTCTTGATAGGAGTGCCAACTCTTCGTAAGTCCAAGGAGAGCCAAGCTCACCAATTACTCATCATCAACAGCCACCCCCACACTTCCCATCTCATCCCTGCATTGGACGAACTTCGTGAGGTACTTGGGCATACTTTCGCCTTTCTCCATTTTTATGTTCCTGAGTTTGTCCTTGAGCACCAACTTCCTCTGATCGCTCTTGCTTTGAAATAAATTTGTCAAAGCTTTCCACATCAAGAATGGAGAAGCCTTACCATGAAAGCTGGATACTATGTGATCCTCCTCCATGCCCTCCAACAGAAGACCATCGTACGCTTTGTTGTCTCCCTTTTCCATGCGCTTGCCACTTGGTATCACTAGAAGTAGGGTTTTTGGAATTTCGTATCTACACCTTCAACCTATCATTATCCTGAGACCGCCTCCATCATGTACTCTGCTTAACAATTCAGTTTCCTCATGGGCATATCTAATCACAACTGAAAGACATCTCAACTTCTAGTACTTGGAAACATCCACAAATCTTCAATTCCACCGTTATTAAAACTCAACCGCTTCAATGTTTTGAAATTGCTCCAATGATCAATATAGCTCCGATAACATGTATAAATTAGAATAACTGATATATTATTCACCGAGATTCTCCTGATCACACACTATTTTAGCTTCATGCACAATACAGAATCTCTTCTACCATTGATCATCACATGCGGAAATAAAATCAATTGCATGCACACATATGAACATAGTATTTAATGGGAAATCTTAAAGCTGAAAACCCCCAACTATCTGTATATTATATGTCATGGAGATCATGTAACAGTCATAGTACAAATCTCCTCACAATCTCTCAGCACCACCTCCAATTGCTACACACTATCAAGCTAGATCTAGCAAAACACATGCTCCAACTGCCACTGATAATGTTCAGCCACAACACTAATGCTATGGATGGCTCATTAAATAACATAAACCGACCTCCGGCTTGTAACGGCGAAATCCTTCATGGAAGCCCACCTATTTGTGTATTGAAAATAGCAACAGTATAGTCACAACTGATAGTTAACTTGCTCTTTCACCTATTTCTGCACTAGTCTCCACTGAAACTATCCATGCACTGAAGTTAACTGATGCATTCTTTATTTTATTAATGAGTTTATAATTAGTGAATTAATTAATAATTAATTCACACCACTCTCACTAATTGTATCAATTAGTTGAACTGAATACAAATAGCTCAACTATGTTTAGATTAGTTAAACTAAATACAACTCCACTAACTTCCTCAATCAACTCCACCAAACTCTGTCACATGAGTTCTAACTGAAGTATCCATGCAATAGCTCCACATAACCCTTAGGAATAGCGTAATTCCTTCTGTCAGCTCCTGTGCCACATCTGTGCACTTAACTGAAGTGCTCCAAGAGAATAAGATAATGTTTAGAGTCCAAAAATTATTAAGAGCTAATAATATTCGACATATCTATTTTTAGACTGGCAATCTAAAAATAGATTCCGCCCAATATGTCTAAAAATAGAAGTCCATCTATTTTTTCCGACTTGACCAACCATCCACAAATAGCATCCTGCAACTCATAGAACATGATCTATATGTCTAAAAATAGACATAGTCTAAAAATAGACTTTGCGCCAAAAATAGCCTGCGGGCCCACTTAGTGAAGGCGACTCCTTTCCACTAAGCTCATCATCTTGTTGCAATCTCAACAGATGAAGATGAATCTCATAACTTGGAAAAATCCAAGCTTGACCGCAATGTGTGGCGAAGAAAAAGACCATGACCATGTGACACACTCGGTCCTTATCCCTGCACTTCGTACTTATGCATAGGTTGTGAACAAAGACCGTTCAAAGGCATTGCTGAGAGTTCGTACCTTATATGCATGCATTCAGAAATGGTTTGTCTTCGTGGCGACTTCTACTCCTTCAGTG
>JAXQQM020061355.1:0-46790 GCA_034641835.2 Pinus albicaulis
GGAATAATTATTTAAACCTTATTTAAATAATATTCCTTGTTAAATTTGACTAAATCATTTATAAATAATTGAATAAATCACTATTTAATTAATTTTTACTCAACCATATTCTTAAAATAATAAATAAACCATTTATTTATTTATTATTTACAAATAAAGGGGCTTGACGAAATTCAAATTTGTTTTCCCTCCAAAAAAAATAATAAAGTGTTCCATAAAAGTTGGATCTAGATTTGGTTCATAATATTTTAATTATGCACCAATATCTAGACTGACTCAATATTTTGTTATAAATAGAAGGGTTTTTCCATTCATTCACTACCTTTTGTTGCCTAAAGATCACTCTGGATCTATACTTTTAGTCTGAATTTGATCCTCCATCATTGTCATATTTTTTCTATTTTTTTGCTTGTGAACTCCCCTTGAGTTCCATTTTTGTTTGGGCTTTTTATACCATCAAGACAGAGAGATCTCAGATCTGAAGCACTGAGGAAATACAAGAACCCAACCCATTGAGGGGGACTGGTAACATCTTTCTATGTTCCCTTCCGAGGTGTCATAAATACAAAATTCTTTAAAAATATTCTTGTCTTGTCTATTGGATGCATGGAGTAAGTCTTGCTTTTATTTGTTTTTTAATGTCTTTAATTGCATAGACCTAGATTTTGTAGCATTTATCTTGGTCAATTAACTGCAGATCTAAGGAAATTAGCAGCCATCTTTGATGTTAGGGTTGTTTTTTATGCACAACTAAAGTGAGCTTTTTTCGTATGCTTGCAATTAGAATTCACACTAACAAGATGTGTGATGTGTTCTATTTCAAAACCCTCTAATAGAAAACTTGAGCTCTACACACCACCCCCTATTCTGGGTCATCCATGGGAAAGTGTGTCAATGGACTTTGTAGGAGGTTTGCTTATGTCTAGAAAGGGGCATGACTATTTGTATATTGTCATAGACCTCTTTTGTAAAATGTGCATATTAAAGCCTTATAAAAATTAGGTTAGTACTGAGCAAGTTGAGCAGACTGCTTATCTTTTCTTTCAGTTTGTTTGGGTCCACTTTGGGTTGCCCACATCATTTGTGTCAGATCAAGACTCTCACTTCCTTAGAGAGTTTTGGACCAGCTTGTGGTGAATGATGGAAACCAAGTTGAAGAGAAGTACATCATCACATCCACAAACCGACGGATGGATAGAGGTCGTCAAACGTACCATGGTACACTTGTTGTGGGGCTTTGCAGTAAACATCCCAAGTTGTGGGATGATCATCTTCCATATGTGAAACACGCCTGTTGGGATTCCCATGTTTTGGCCAGATTGGCAAGACCAAAAGATGAGACAACATCAGAACCATTTTCAGACCTCAGGATCTAGCCCTCCTGGGTCCAGAGAGGGATCTCTCTAGTTTGAGCAAAGGTTTATGTCTATGAAGCTCAAAGTTAAGATGTAAGGCTAGTTATGGGCATGGGTTTGTTTGTTTGATTGTTTGTTTTGGTTGCTGGTGATGCAGCCAGGGCCTGCAAACCCCAGAATCTTCCCAAAGACTTTGCATTTAAGAATGCATTGCAATCATTGCCCAATTAACAATCCAATCTGGACAATTTCATATACTTTTCATATTCCGGAAGCTATCTTTCACATTTATGGTTATAAAACCATTTCACAGTAAATATGTCTCAAGCATCAAATTGTCAATAAGCTCAATATTCAAATGCTCCCATAATCATCCAATAAAACTCATTCATCATTTAAAACCCAATATTCATATATGGCTGGATTCAAAATTCAAAATAAAAAAATTGCGCCCATGTTTTTCCAAAAACTCAACCGCAATTTCACACCACTACACATCAGTTCAATGCATTCTGATATCAATGAGTTTTAGATGAAATTCCACACTACTACCATCATTTAAAATACCAATTGATACAATATTAATTTTGGATCAAGGAATTTGGATTCCACAATCGGAACTCTCTCCTTACCGTTGCTGGCTTTAAAGTGACAAATATTCATATTGGTCAAATTCCCAGAATGTAACAATCATCTCCAGTTCCATTTATTATGTGCGCCCTTGCAAGTTTACCCAACCATGGACATTCATTTAAAATCAAGTTCCAGTGTTTATCACAGTATTTAATTCTCAGCCATAGCTTACCTCATCCATGTGTTTTCTTTGGCTCTGCGTTAACTGTTAATTCACCTTACAGCTCACGATTCTCCCACCGATCGATTCCCACCTGCAACTTATAAAACATTCAAACATATATAAAACGCAGTCTTGGATTTCATAATGCTGGCTATTTCTGCAATTGATCCACTATAGAACCCGCATCTACCATAAAGAGATCCACGTATTCAATTATCACTCCACATCACCGCGTGATTCCATTCCACTGAATTGGTTATTAATATTTCTCCACGTTGTAATCGGTCACCGCTGTATAAAACGTTCCACTGTTTTTATCTGCTCAAAACAGCATTCGAATTCTGCGCCCCTTTATGGATATCATCATTCAAGATCAAATAAAATTCCTAGTGAATGTAAACTTAGATTTGCGCTGGCATTGACATTCAAACAGGAATCAATTACTCTGGCAAACACTCCACCTGCAAGTCACCTAACCCAAAATCTGTTCTTCTTCAATAAAAACAAGGAAATCGTTTTCAATTCTACAGATTATCTGCAACTTTCAAAGTGTGCCCAATCGAATTTCATTCGATTGTACTCAACCAATCTTCAATAATTATGTTGGGCTTTTAAAATGGATTCTCAATCGAAAAGGCTGCGCATTCCATATAATTACCACATGAGACTTCACCGTCCCACAATATCTTCAGATCCAAACCCAAAACTAGCTTATAAATCACGTTAACATTCTGGCAAACAGAGTTTCAGTCCCTATTAATTAAATTTTCATTGTATTAAATGGGTTTCTAACTGTTATACCAGATATCCAATATCTGAAGGTCGATTCAGCGCTACCTTGTAGGTTCATCGACTAATATTTGCAGTTCTCTATTCTTATGTGACACTTACGATCACAATGTTTCCATAATTAATCCATGCGCCCACCATTACTGTTTTCATACTTGTGTTAAGATTCGTTCTCACTTCATATATACATTTTCGATTCAAATCCCAATTACAGAAATTAACCACACAATTTCTGAATCAATCCATGCAGTTCTAAAAAAACACAGTCTTCACATTAACAATGAAAAAATACTTACAAAATTTTTCTTTGCCAGATATTCAACACTCATGGCCTTCCAATCGCCCAGAGGCTTACAAAATTTGGTTGTCCAAGCCTCACTTCCTCCTCTTTATTCTACCTCTCTCAACTATTCAAGTGTATTTTCCTCTCAAAACCACTCATATTTATACATAGATAATGCATTTAATTCACTCAAAAGATCTCTCCATCTAATCCTCAACTAAATCTACATTTTAGGTGTGGACTCAAAAAAGTCCCATACATAGAATTCCTAATCCCAAATTTTGCTCCTCATCTATTTCTCTCATATCCTTTTAATTAATAAAAGAATATTTACATAATCCTCGCTTTTCATAATTATCTCCTATTTTATTAAAAATAACAAATTAAAATATTAAAAATGTCACACCCCCTTTTCTAACATATTTACAAATGAAAAATGGCCTTGATGCTCCTGCATCAGATTCCCAACGTTGAAAATTAATCATGATCACCTGATCATGTGTTTGGATCTGTGTATGCCCGGATCCCATATCTTGTGCTGCAACTTCCCACTTGTCGTTGCTTCTGTCTGTTGTTCCTTTCCAGGTTTCCACACTTTATGCTGCATTTCCCCGCTGACTATGCTTTCACAATCTTCTGCTGTCTTTCCTTCGATGCTTCTCCTTTGTTTTACTGCCGCTGGCCTCTTCCGGGATACTTTCATCATCATCTGCCTCATCAGTTCAATTTCTCTGTCTAATAGATTTTCTCCAGCATCTTCAATGAAACCTGTACTCATAAAAAAATTGTTAGAATAAAAACCATAAGGCTTCAGTGTCCCCATAGATGTTGCTTCAGCTGTCACCATAAATGTTGCTGCTGTCAATGTTGTCTCGGCTGTCATCTCCCTGATTATTGGATTTACTCCTGCAGATATTACCCCACATGTTGCCCTAGCTGTCACTAGGGATGTTGCTGCCTCCCAAACTTCATGTCCCTCTGCAACATTCCTTTTCTCTTCACCTACAACTTCTTTCTCTGGTTCAAATGTCTCCAGCAAACATTTTAGCATTTCATCAGTATGCTGCAAATTAGTTCCAGCATAACCTTCATCTTCCCCTTTGACAATCTTCAGTAATTGTCCATTATCATCTTGATTGATTCTGATAATCAAATCAAGTTCTTCGAATACTGTAGCCTCATCCTCTATCACTGTAGCAGCTCCAAAATTTTGTCCACCAATCTTCTCTTGGCTATACAGACAAGCCAACTCTTCCTTGTCACTCATAGTAACAAGCCTCTGCTCATGAGACATAACTGTCTCACCTTCTTTCTGCAATAGTTCTTCTTCTTCCAAGACAATTCCAAGTGATGAACTGTCTTCTATATCACCTGTAAACACAATCAAATTGTCAGCACCAAATTCACAAGACCCAATGGTCTCACTGGTTGATTCAGTCATCCGCAACTCTAAGTCTTCTTTAGGACTCAGACAATCTTCGCTGGCTTTCTCCTCAGCTTCCTCTGGCAACACTTCAGTATTCTGCTCAGAGTTCCTTTCCAACTCCTCTGTCAGCACATCAGTATGTTGATTTGCATTCACCATGAGACTGTCAGCTAGTCTCGCCTTCTTACCGTCCTCTGCTCCAGAACTGTCATTCATGAAAACTTTCCTGCCTTGCTTCCTCAGCAAATTATCCTGTACATAAGTTCTTTGTCTCTCCAATTCTCTTCTATGAAGATCTAGTTTCCTATACAATTCAACAACTTCATTAGGAGTAGAACTCGGAAACTTCACATAATTTTCCATACCTTCACCAGCTCTTGACCAGTCATCAGTTGGTCCATCTCTCTCTGCACCAACATTCTGATTAGACTCCTTCGTCTTCATTTCCTCCTGAGATCTTGCCATCTCATCATCGATCTGAACAGCCTTCAGATTCAATTCTCTCTCCTGAATAAACTCTAAAGCTTGCTCATCTCCCTGTACTGTACCTGCAAACATACACAACTCACTAGTTTTAAAACCGCAAGACTTTTCAGTCTCGACTGCTTCCTCAAGCACTTCCCTTGGAATAGATCTGCATGTGGAATCTTCAAATTCCATCTCTGGCTCAAGAACTCTAAGTTCCCTCTTCAATAAGGCAATCACACTTTGCCTCAACTTCACCTGCAATGGTTGCCAAATCACTCTCTTTCCCTTCAGTGGAAATATCCATTCTGCTTTCTGAATTTCCTGCTCTTGCAGCCATTCTTCTAGTACCTGCAATTGTACCTTCATTACTGCAATTTCTCTTTCTCTGACCTCATCAGTCATCTCACCTCTATGGCATTCCTCTGAACCTCTTCTTTGATCCTCCATGATCATCTTCTCCATGAGTTTCTCACTCATCATGATTTTCACTAGCCTCTGCAACAACAAGCTCTCTTGCTGCCCCTTACCTCACCAAGCTCTCCTCACTCAGTCTTTTGGTAAGTACTGGTTCACTGCCTCTGGAACCTCTTGAACACTCTCCTCTGATCTCTCTCTAGGTTATCTCTTCAACTCACCTTCTTCTTCAGGACACTGCAATTGTCCTCCCTATCCAGCTTTTAGCTGAATTCCAGGTTCATTTCCATTATCTTCTCTGCAACCATAAACTTCAATCACAAATTTCAAATCAGGAGATCATCTCCCCTTTAATATCCTGCATGATCTTGTCCTCCATTCGCTTCTGCAATTTTCTTCACTACAATTGTGTAGCTTGCATATCAGATTTAAAAATATGATCTTCCTTTCAGTCATTCATCACACATTCAAAGAAAATGTGGAGCGATAAAAAGGGTCTTTTTAACTCTTAATTACCTTCACATTAATTATCAACCCAGGGACGACTTTTTATTCCAAGAGTGTACTCAGTCTGAGGCGGCTATTTACTCAAGAGTAATGTTTTATAGTATAGTGCTCAAAATCCAAAAGTAAATGAAAGCTGGAAATAAAATCTACTTACAGCAAAGCACTTTAAGACTTTAAATCATGCATTCGGAAAAATAAGCAATGTATCAGTCAAGGGTTTGACAACAATAGCCCATCCCTTTGGAAACTGATGGAAAAGAAATTAGAGCATAGACCACGGGTCTGGGAGCTAGACAGTGAATGCCGAGGCTCACTACAGCCTTAGATCGTCTCTCACACCAAAACAACAAATGCGAGTAAATGGAACGGCAGATAGCAAAATAGAACAACAAAGTAAATGGGCAACAAACTGTAATTAAAAGAATCTGGACAGCAAACTCTAATTAATGGAAATGAACAATAGCAAAGCCAAATTAATAGCAATCTTTACTCTAAGAATAAATCGAACAACACAAGGAAATAGAACAGCATTGATTAATGAGAGGATATAAAACAACGCTGGAAAGCCAAATACAAATGCATAATAACTTAACATACGGCACACCTTAATAGCAATCTGATCTTGGTAATCCACTTGTCAGTCTTAGTTATAAATAATACGACTGTCTTTTAGAATGGAGCAACAACGTTCATAAATTCAACAATCGCAAGGAAATATAATTTCTAAGATGAATTCAATAATACCAATGGTCAAATGTTACAACACATACATTCCATAATTGAATAGCAACGGTATCCTGTAAAAACCATTTATATCAGCACTTAAAGAAAATGTTAGCGTTCGTACATCGTTATTGTATTTCGTCTCGTAAAATGAACGAACTGCGACAGAGCCGTGATGTGTAAAATAATATACCGTATTACCACATAAAATATTATATAAACCACGCATAAAACAAAAGAATATAATATACGCCACAAACACAATCCACCAGAGGCCGGGCCTTCGCTGCCAGCTGATGCCGTGGTTACCTGTGATGAAACGTGTAATGAACAACAACCGTATTTATATTAAAATATCAAGCATAGGTACAAAGGATTACAACGAGAAATCTTTCCAACTCTCACCATTATCCGTTCGCCGCCATCCTCAATTCTAAATTTTTAATTCATCCTTCAATTCCATCATTCGAATCCATCCCTGAAGTCCTCCCTCTCTCTGATCTCTGTTCTTATTTAAATACAAAGAGAGTAGAGAGTGGTTACAATGAAGATAATTACAACATGATTCTATTACAAAATTAGATTGTTTCCAACCAATTGATCAACAAGAAGAAGGTGAATTTGGCTTTGCAGCTGAGATTTGGAGGACGGCCGCAACAACAGAACTGAGAAAATCGTGCTTAAAGAACTCTGCGAATCTCTCAACACAGGCCGAATTTGGGCAAATCGTTCTTTAATAAAGTTAATTGGGTCCGTTCTGGACAAAACCCATGTTCCGGATTTTCCAGATTCGTCTTCATTTTCTCAGAATCTCAACCGCAAAACTTTCACTCCTTATTCCAGCGCATTTCTGAGTTGGCACTTTTAATGATCAAATCTTCAATCTGGAAATTACCTTGGAGGCTAAAAATGGTGGATAATGTTATAACCAACTTATTAAAACTATCATTGATAAAATAATTCATAATCATCAATTTATTATAAATAAAGGAGAATAAATAACATTCATTCATAGAAGCATAAATCATCATAAAATGGATTTAAATAATAAATTATAATAAATGACATGATGAAGAATGGTAGAAATGGGTGGAATAAGTGTTCAAAAGTGATAATAATAATGGCATATTAACGACCCAACATACCCCCACACTCAATATGTTGCATGTCCTCATGCAACGAAAACCTGAATATATTGCATGTCTTCATGCAACCCCAAGACAAAACCCATGTGTTAACCAAGCAATAAAAATTTGAGAACAAATGAATGCTTCCTTAATTAATGAATATTCAATTTTAGCAATCTTGATGAAGGCATAACAATTTTTACATTGACATTCAACTATATGTATGAAGTTGTAGCAAAATATGATATAAGTAACAGCAAACTTCATTAACCATTTTCTCAAAACTACAAACCAGATTTTGTTGAAATGTTGCAAGTAAGTTTATAATATATGAATGTCTCTATGATTCAAAAATCAGATCGTTTTGATGCACGGATCATGAGATATAAACAAAATGGCTGTAGGTGAAAGTGCATGATTTCCGAAATTTTATGAACCAATTTATCTTGAAATTATCTGGGTTTGTATTAATGATACGTCTGTGTTTTCCAGAAATCACAAGAATTGAGTTCATGGTTTTTTTAAAAATATTATGGAAATCAATTTCTGCATTGTGTAAAAATGAAATTGTATGGCTTAAATGAGAAAGAAAATTGAAAACATCCATCATGCGTAGCAATTCCTCCCCCTCTCTGAAAAATTAGCATGCCCTCATGCGATGCTAGAAAAAAATTGAGGTGGTTGCTACCAGCTGTTGAATTCTATGCTTGGTGTAAAACAACATGGAATAATGGAGGTGGTGAGAGTGAATAAGAATAGCAATGGATGATAAAGAAGATGAATAACATGGTCATAAGAAAGAAATGAATGAAAGGAACACTCCCCCATACTCGAAAATGATATGCTGCTGAAAAAGGGAAAGTGGTAAAGATGTGGAATGAAGGATGATAAATAATGCTCAAAATGGATTTTCATGAAATTCTCCCAAATTCGTAATAAATCAGAAAATTATGCTATTTTACCTCAAGTTTTACCTCCAAAAATGTGGAATGACATATATGGACTGGCAGTTGTTGAAGCTGATGTAGGCAGAGTTGGTGCTGAAAGTGATGCAAAAGGTGGAATCTAGGTAAGCACATCATGTCCGAAGAATTGTTCACGTTCGCGAGTTGCTCGAGCCTCTTCTGTAAGTTGCAATAGTGTGGTCATGCTATGAATAGAATTCTGCCCATACTTGTTGTTTTCCTGCAAACAAAGCACTATTTGGCATACAATGTTCTTGAATCCATAGTGTTAGGTTTGAATAGCAACAGATAAGATGCATGCAAAACTTTCAATCAGAAATTTTTTTGTCAAATCAACAAGTTATGGCAGAGTGCAGTAATCATATCGCATGCAATCCCATAATGCATACATTCCCCCCTCCAATTGGAAAAGGAATTCCATGACCATAAATCATATGAAAGGTGTTGTGCTGATGGCAAGGCAAGGGAATGAACAATACAGCAGTAGAGTACACAAATCAATGATAGGACAGCGAGAGTTATGGTTATAATGAAAGCAGAGTGTGTAAGGATAGTTATGAATAAAAGATAGGACGCTTTGGATTGATGATAGTTTATGCAAAACGAAAAAGGACAACAATATGCTAAAAAGATGCTTAACTGACAGCATTCTAGCTGAAAATGATGTGATTGATCATAAAACAATTTCTCATGCATAAAGGTTCAAAACAGGGAAAAAAGCTAAGGAAATAACTTCTCTGATAAAAA
Organism: Pinus albicaulis; assembly: GCA_034641835.2. Classification (NCBI taxonomy): domain Eukaryota; kingdom Viridiplantae; phylum Streptophyta; class Pinopsida; order Pinales; family Pinaceae; genus Pinus; species Pinus albicaulis. Next base: position 9,601 of record JAXQQM020061355.1, read on the forward strand.
GAAAAAAAAAATAAGAAAAGGGTATTATAATAATAATTGACGATAAGATATAACTTCAATACCATAAGCAGAGCCGCTGCTGCCAGCAGGCGTCCATAGCCTCGGCAGGGTTGCTTTTTAACCCATATGAGCCAGAATCCTCAATTTATAACTAGAGAGTTACATTGTTGTTCTATAGAAGAGATCAATGTGCTGGCGTGGTAACCAGACAACCACACTGCCATTCACTGGGATGTAGCAAAAGTGATCAGGCCGGCTCGTGATGAGACCTCCTGTTCCAAGGATAATTGGGCTATCCAATGGATCATAACCCTGGTGTGGTGGCCATAATAGGAATGTCACTTTGTTACAGCCTTATGAACATGGTAGGCTGGCTCATAATGAGACCCCCTATCCTCCATCTGCGAACAAAATTTTGTTATTATTACACATTTTTATGATAAAAAGAGGGAGGCTCAGCACTCCTTAAGAGCAGGGATGGTGGAAGAAGTTGAACATGTCAATAGAAAAATATACCCATAATCTCATTTATTACAGACAGAGAAGATTATAATCCAGAAGGGTGGAACCAACATGGTATTAAGATGATCAATCAACATCATGTTCAATAGAAAACAATGCAGTAAAGTAGTATATAAATAATTGTGTCTCTTTTGAAAATATTCTATCATCAAGGAGCTATCCTGTTAAAGATCATAACGTGAATGATATTAACTCGCTTCAATAGAATCCATAATTCTTGTCCTCATAAAAATAGTGTACTTCATGCCATGAAGGGGAATCAGTAAAATGTGGTTGAGATGAACTAAGAACAATTCCACAAGAGGAAGGAAGGGTTGCTCTCGAAAATACTCCCAAAGTGTTGCTTTTTTTTTTTTGAATGAACAGCAAAAACACGCAAAAAAGTGTTGTTCCTTGTAGGGAACAACAAAGGAAATGCACACAAAAAGCAAAAATACACACAAAAAAAGTGTGAAAATGCAAATGTCGTTCCTTTGAAGAAAGGAATAGCAAAAACTAAAAGTGTCGTTCCTTTAGAAAAGGAACAGCAAAAACGCAAGTGCCGTTCCTTTAGAAAAGGAACAGCAAAAACGCAAGTGCCGTTCCATTCGAAAAGGAACAGCAAAAACGCAAATGCCGTTCCATTCGAAAAGGAACAGCAAAAATGCAAGTGACGTTCCTTTGGAAAAGGAACAACAAAAATGGAAAATGCAGAAGTGTTGTTCCATTCGAAAAGGAACAACAAACGTGAAAGTGCAGAAGTGTTGTTCCATTTCGAAAAGGAACAGCAAAACGTGAAAAAGGAACAGCAAAAAGAGTCGTGGAAAAGGAATGGCAAAATGACCCGTGATAAATGAATTGCTGACCAAAAAGGTGTTGTTCCTTTGGAAAAGGAATAATAAAACGAAATTGATGTCCTTTTGAAAAAGGAACATCAAAAACGACAAAAGTGCACACAAACGCTGTCCCTTCAGAAAAAGAACAGCAAAAATGCACAAGCATGAAATGCAAGCACGCAAAGAATGAATTAGCTGTTCACTGTATTGATGCTGAGGATGGGTCACAGTTTGAATGAAGCAACACCAGAAACACAAAATATAAAAAATATCAGAAAAGAAACAACGTTTTATTTAAAAACAATATGTAAATAACTAAATTAAGTTACAACAGCTGTGATGTTATGTCAAAAAAATGATCTCTTTGAAAAATGTTTTGGCAGCAGTGATAAGACATGAATCTTCAAATTGAAATCAATTCTTCATTTGTTCTATTATGAATCCGTTGGGTAATGAGTTGGATGAAATTCCTTTGTTTTATTAAAGTTTGTTTCAAGAATCACTCATCCATAAATTGACCTTCTTTTTCTCCTAGGACCTGCAAAAAACGAGTATCTACCTGCAATAAAACATTAAACCATGGAGAAAGAGAGGTGCGCGGGCTCCCCTAATCCAAGAATTATGCAAAAAACAACAAGTAGTTACTCTGTATAACAAATCCATTGAGAGAATAACAAAGTAAAATTTATTTGTCACCTGCGGGAGAGCAGTGGTCGACCATACTATCCAGCAGTGTTTTAATCACAACTTCTTTGTTTTTCATCTAAATTGAGTGATTTCAAAGCTAAATGAGAGTTAATTCAAAGGTTTATCTCCAGTAGCAACAGGTTTTAGAAATTCGATGATATGATATGTCAATTTTAGTTAAAACAACCTGCATAACAGAGTCATTTCCGATTACCCAGCTTAGACCAACCGTTGATATTTCAAGCATAAATTTTTCGTTTGATGTCGGATTCGAATGATTCAAATTGGAAATGAAAGTAGATTCATTTATTTATTTCCAATAGAAACAGGTTTTGAAGAAAAGAAGAATTGATAGGTGAAATACTGTAAGGAACATCCGGAAAAACAGAGTTTTAAGGGTGCTGATTTACGATAGACAGTCAGTATTTTGATCATAACTTCCCCATACGATATCTAAAATGAGTGATTCCAATTGCATTGTAAACTAGATTCATAGGGGAATCTACCATAGAAACAGGTTTTAAAAATTCATTCATTTAGACCTCCAAAAACTGACTGTCCCAACTCTGTTCCTGAGCTGCCCACTAGACAGCCGGTCAATGTTTTGGTTCTAACGTTTTCGTTTCAAATCCAAATTGACTGATTCAAATTGGGTTAGAAAGTAGACATCAAGGGCTACCTAGGGTAGAAACAGGTTTTAAAAATATTCATTTTTGGTCCCTCAAAACATGACTGTCCCGACTATTTTTCCAGAAAGTTCATCAAGCCCGCAAGCCAAAAAAATGATATTCAAGCATTTTTTCAAATTGGTGATAAAAAATGAATATAAGTGTTTATAGAATTGTTATTTGCAATATAATTCATCTACATACACAAATAAATTGAAATATTTATCACCGATGTTGATTTTGATAGCGTGTTGCAACAAAAAAACAACTATTTTTACAAAAAAAACAAAATGCATTTATTTATGTCCTTATTTTATTTTATTTTATTTTTTTCTCCACTATCCTACTCTTCTTTGAGAATCGAATATGTTTATGTATAAGAGTATTTCCAGTGGAACCATTTTAGAAATAAGGCCTCTAGTATGCACATACCCAAATTTGAAAAATGCATATTAGTGAAAATTAGGGTACGAGAAGCCAACTTCCCTTGAAAAAATGGTATCAAAAATTGTTGAAGCATAGAGTGATGTTGCAAACAAGTGATGGAATGAAACCAATCTTCAATATATCCTTTATTTTCTTGATTTCCCATAGCCATCATATCATGAAGTTCTTGAGCTTTTAAAATAGCGTGTTGATGCATAGTAAAAGAAACCTCATTTTCTTCCATCACTTCTACAATTTTTGAATTTGAAACATTCTTAATCTCATTGTAAGTTTTCTTAAATAACACATGTGAGATAGAATGGGTGGGAAGGGTGGGTAAATTTGGCAGTTCAACATTGTAAGTATGTTGTACTGGTTTATTGCGGTGAGGGTGTGGAATTAGTTGAGCAGGAAATTCAAAAGTAAAAATGTTGGACAGTTTCTTACCATAACAGAAGATGTCCTTCATGTGTTTCTTCAAAGCTCCTTCTTCCAATGTTCCTGTCAATTAGTTAGTGAAATGGGTGGTGCTTACATCACCACTTGAGTGAAACCTTGTGATTCATTTTCCAAAATTTCTATTTTTTTCCTAGTCATTCACACAAAAATTCAAACATCTATTTCTACCTAAAAAAGCAACAACAAATCTGTTACGAAAGCGGACAATGGAGCAGGGCTTTTACATGCTCCGCACGCAGGTTCTTACCTTCCGTTTTTAAGATCCAACTCTTCCCTAGCAGGCACTCATCAGATTCACATTACTCTTTAGAAATGGCTACACTCTCCCCGGCAACGGCGCCAAAATGTGGAGCGATAAAAAGGGTCTTTTTAACTCCTAATTACCTTCACATTAATTATCAACCCAGGGATGACTTTTTATCTCAAGAGTGTACTCAGTCTGAGGCGGCTATTTACTCAAAAGTAATGTTTTGCAGTATAGTGCTCAAAATCCAAAAGTAAATGAAAGCTGGAAATAAAATCTACTTACAGCAAAGCACTTTAAGACTTAAATCATGCATTCGGAAAAATAAGCAATGTATCAGTCAAGGGTCCAGTAACAATAACTCATCCCTTTGGAAACTGATGTAACCAAAAGTAATCAAGGAATAGATCATTAATCTGGAGACTAGACAGCAAATGCCAATGCCCACTACAGTTTCAGATCGTTCTTCACACCAAAGCAAGGATAATGCGAATAACAGGAAATGGAACAACAAAGTAAATGGGCAGCAAACTGTAATTAATGGAAATGAACAATAGCAAAGCCAAATTAATAGCAATCTTTACTCTAAGAATAAATCAGACAGCACACGGAAATAGAACAACATTGATTAATGATAGAATATGAAACAACGTTGGAAGGTCAAATATAAATACATAATAACTTAACACACGGCACACCTCAATAGCAATTTGATCTTGGTAATCCACTTGTCAGTCTTAGTTATAAATAATACGACTGTCTTTTAGAATGGAGCAGCAACGTTCATAAATTCAACAATCGCAAGGAAATATAATTTCTAAGATGAATTCAATAATACCAATGGTCAAATGTTACAACACAGACATTCCATAATTTAATAGCAACGGTATCCTGTCAAAACCATTTATATCAGCACTTAAAGAAACCGCAATGCGTTGCAAAATCAATATGATATTTCTGTCTCAGAAAATGACATTACGTGACAGAGCTGTGATGTAAAATAATATACCAGATTACCACATAAAACTGATGAGCAAACCACGCATAAAACAAAAGAATATAATATACAGCAGCAGCACAATCCACCAGAGGCTGGGCCCTTCGCCGCCAGCGGATGCTGCTGGGTTACTTCAGATGAACAGAATGAACAACAACCAGATTTATATTAAAATATCGAAGCATAGGTACAGTGGATTACAACGAGAAATCTTTCCAACTCTCAGCCATTATCCGTTCTCGCTGCCATCCTCAATTCTAAATTTTTAATTCATCCTCTCAATCCTTCATTCGAATCCATCCCTGAAGTCCTCCTCCTCTCTGATCTCTGTTCTGATTTAAATACAAAGAGAGCAGAGAGTGGTTACAATGAAGATAATTACAACATGATTCTATTACAAAATTAGATTGTTTCCAACCAATTGATCAACAAGAAGAAGGCGAATTTGGCTTTGCAGCTGAGATTTGGAGGACGGCCGCAACAACAGAACTGAGAAAATCGTGCTTAAAGAACTCTGCGAATCTCTCAACAAAGGCCGAATTTGGGCAAAACGTTCTTTGTTAAAGTTAATTGGGTCCGTTCTGGACAAAACCCATGTTCCGGATTTTCCAGATTCATCCTCATTTGCTCAGAATCTCAACCGCAAAACTGTCACTCCTTATTCCAGCGCATTTCTGAGTTGGCACTTTTAATGATCAAATCTTCAATCTGGAAATTACCTTGGAGGCTAAAAATGGTGAATAATGTTATAACCAATTTATTAAAACTATCATTGATAAAATAATTCATAATCATCAATTTATTAGAAATAAAGGAGAATAAATAACATTCATTCATTGAAGCATAAATCATCATAAAATGGATTTAAATAATAAATTATAATAAATGACGTGATGAAGAATGGTAGAAATGGGTGGAATAAGTGTTCAAAAGTGATAATAATAATGGCATATTAACGACCCAACACTTACCTGAAGGTTCTACATGGGAGGATGAGAATTTTATACAAAAGCACCTAGAGCTACTCAAGCGTTGAGGACAACACTTTTTTTGAAGGATAGGGGCATGTTAGGTCCCTATATTACTAGTATAGTCCCTTATTGTTGTTAGTGTAACCCCCTTATTGTTATTATTGTACCCCTGTAACCCCCATATTGTTATTATTGTGCCTTTAAATTATTATTGTTAGGTTGGATAGGATTACATTGTGGCCCCACTAGGATGACATTGTGGCCCCATGGACTCCTATATATAGAAAGGAGGTTTTGTAATTTGTATCATCCAAGAATTGTTCATTCATGTAATGTATTAGAGGTTGCCCCCTCGAAGTGGCTTATTTCTAAGGCGTTGATATCTCCTTTCTTCTATTTCTGGAGCTGGTTTCACAACAAAAAATTATGGTTGCTCTATCTTGTTCATGAAATAAATCCTACAACATCCTTCTCATCCAAACTGCTTGACACGTTGCTACTATTGCGGCAACATACTTAGCTTTTGCTGTTGATAATGAAACTATTGGCTGCTTCTTGGAAGCCCATGAAATGGCTCCCGAACCCAAATGAAAAACATATCTTGATGTGATATTTCTGTTATCAACACTTCCAGCCCAATCACTGTCAGTGTAACCAATCAGCCTAAAATCATCAGTTTCCGAGTATAGAACACCATACTCCTTTGTCTCATTGAGATACTTAAAAATTATTTTGGATGCTTTCCAATGTGTCTCCTTGGGTGTCTCCATGAACCTTGACACCAAAATAATTGCATACATTATATCAGGCCTAGTTGCAGTCAAGTACATTAGGTTGCCCACCATGCTTTTGTATAATGTCGGATTGACATTGTTGTTGCAATCTTCCTTTCTCAAGTTCATGCCCATGACTATTGGAGTTGGTGTTGGCTTGTTGTTCTGCATATTGAACCTCTCTAAAATCTCTGCAACATACTTTTCTTGAGAGATAAAAATTCCATTTTCTATTCTCTTCACTTCTATGCCCAAAAAATATCTTAAAAACCCCAGGTCAGTCATTTCAAACTCACTTTTCATGACTTATTTGAAATCAGCGATGAGAGAATCATCACTGCCTGTAAAAATCAGATCATCTACATACAAAACAACAATAAGAATCTTATTGTCATTTTATTTGATGTAGAGAGTAGGTTTACAATCACATTTTTCGAACCCATTATCCATCAGGTAAGCATCTATCCTATTGTAACATGCACGCGGTGCTTGCTTCAACCCAAAAAGAGATTTTTGCAACTTACAGACCTTGTGTTCTTGGCCTTCTACCTCATAGCCAGGAGGTTGTTCAACATGCACCTCCTATTTCAACACTCCATTCAAGAATTTTGAATTCATGTCAATTTGATACACTTCACATTTTTTTTGTGCTGTCATTGAGAACAATGTATGCACTGTCTCCATCCTTGCGACTGGTGCAAAGGTTTCCTCATAGTGTCTTCCATGCTACTGCTTGTAGCCTTTGACAACTAGCCTTGCTATATGCCTTTCTATCTTGCCTTTAATGTTTCTCTTGGTCTTATATACCCATTTCACTCCAATGACTTCCTTTCCTTGCGGAAGGTCAACTAAATCCCATGTGTCATTCCTTTCTATTGCTCCTATTTCTTCATTCATTGCTTCAACCCATTTCTCTTCTTTGACTACATATTCAAAGTGTATTGGGTCATCTACATGAAAAAATAATGAAAATAAAGAAGTCAGACCAGCACTATTATCAACTTCTTCTTGCTCATAAATTTCACTTAAATTTCTAAATTTTGGTCTTCTTATACTTATTGAAGATGAGCTTGGTGTTGAGCTTGAAGTAGATGGAGTTTCAGATCTTTGTGGTGTGCTTGGAGAAGCACTTACTTGATTGTGCAATGTTGTACTACTACTTTCTTGCGGTGTGCTTTGTTGAGATTGTGTGGGTGGAGGAGGAGTTACTGTTGAGAAATTACTTTCTGCAATCATTTCTTCTTTGTCTTCATGTGATTTACATGTCTTTACATTGACTGTTTTCTCTAAGCTTCCATCCCATGCTTCCTCTTCTATCAACTGAACATATCTGCTGATTATTACCTTCTTGGTTGATGGATTGTAAATATTATATGCCTTGGATTCATCACTGTATCCAAGAAATATGCTATTCTCCCCCTTGGACATGTGCATACGCCACACATCCGAACACTCTCATGTGAGTGACAAATTGCTTTCTTCCACTCCATGCTTCTTTAGGAACTCTAATCATGACACTTTTGGTTGGACATATATTAATGATATACATTGCACAAGCGACAACTTTAGCCCAACAATCATTTGGAAATTCTTTCCCTTCAACATACTCCTTTCAATTTTCATGATGGTCCTATTCTTTCTTTCTATAGTACCATTTTGCTGAGGTATATACCTTGCTGTAAATTTCTTGTGAATTCCATGCTCCCTGCAAAAACGTAGGAAGTCATTTGAGATATATTCGCCACCTCTATTAGTCCTCAACACTTTTATGTAGTGTCCACTTTGCTTCTCAACAAGAGCTTTGTAGTGGTGGAAGCGGTCAAACACCTCACTTTTCTCTTTAGAAAATAGACCCATGTGTTCCTTCTGTAGTCATCTATGAATGTTAAAATGTAATGGCCACCACCAAATGATGGTGTTTTCATTGGTCCACATAAATCTAAGTGGACAATCTCCAAAGGTGTTTTTTCCCTTATTGACTTTCCTGTTGGAAATGATTCTCTGCGTTGTTTGCCCAGGATGTTACCTTCACATAGGCTGTCTAGTTTTTCTACGAGTGGAAATCCTTCAAAAGGATGTAACCTTCAAAAGTTGAGATGACCAAATCTCAAATGCCATAACCAATTCTCATCTTTGACTTCTTCTTGAAAGTTTTCTTGTGTGACAGCTGCTATAACACTGTCTTCCTTCAAGTCTAATATTATCTTGAGAGGAAACATTCTATTGTTTGTCATATGAAATTTTGCAATGAATTTTCTACTTGGAGTATTATCCATGATTGTGCGCACATCATCTTTAAAAAATACATTGTAGCCCTTTTGTATGAGTTTTCCAATGCTTAGGAGGTTAAGTTTCAAAACATGGACAAAATAAAATGTCTAATGCTTAGGAGGTTATGTTTCAAAACAGGGACAAAATAAACATTTGGCATGAACTTCTTCTCTCCATTCTTTGTTAGTATCTCTACTCTTCCTTTTCCCATGATAGAGACCTTGCTATCAGTCCCCAATGTTACTTCTGATTTCACACTTTCATCTAGATTGGAAAACATTGCTATGTTTCCAGTCATGTGGTTGCTACACCCTGAATCTAAGAACCATACATCTCCTTGTTTTTCTTGTGCTACATTAGAAGCTAAAAAAAAGCTATCATGGTTCTGATTTTCCTTTGTGAAATTTACACTTGGTTTGCTACCCATGTCATATTGCTTCTTTCTACATTCATTTGCATAATGATCATACTTCTTACAATAATGACATTGAACTTGAGATTTATCATAACTCTGACCTTGTGCTTGAGTCTGGCTTGAGCCTTGACTTGGATTTTGATTGCTGCCCCTTCCACTTATGCTTGGAGGGCTGCTTCTTCCACCTCTGTGTGGGATTCTTCCTCTTCCTCGGTAGTTTGATCTTTCTCGGCCTCTTCCTTGACAAAAAGACAATTGTGTCTTGAATGCGTGTTCCAATGAGGGGTTTGTTGCTCTGTTCAATCTATGCTCATGAGACATATGTGATGCATGAAGCTCATCCACTCAAAACTGTGAGAAATACTTTGTCTCTTGTATGGCCACAACTATGGCATCAAACCTTGATGGCAGACTTCTTAAAACTTTCTCAAATATTCTCCTTTCATCAAGTGTCTCACCATGCGACTTGATTTGGGTAACCAACCCAATCACATGTGTAAAAAATGAGTCTATATTCTCAGACTCTTTCATACATAATGTTTCAAAATCTCTTCTCATCATTTGCAGTTTTTGTGTCTTCACCTTTGCCATGCCTTGGTAGGCTGTCTGCAGCGTATCCCATGCTTGCTTCGACTGCGTTGTTGTTGCAACCCTTGGGAAAATACTTTCATGCACTTCCTGGAAATTATAGAAGAGGGCTTTGGATTCCTTATTCTTATTGTCCCTCAACAAATCTCTTACGGCTTGTGTCAAAGCATTGTATGTTGTTTCATATGCTAGTTCTAGGAATCCATTCCCCGCCAGCTCCCAAATACCTTGAGAAGAAAACAAAGCCTTCATTGTAATAGCCCAATAATCATAATTATTCCCATTAAACTGTGGTATTTTTGGATTATACAAGCTTTGTGCTTGCTGTTGCCATTTTCATTGCGTAAAAAAAACCTTCTCACTACTGGAGAATATGCTTCTCAAAAGCAACTTTCAACTCTTTAGTAAAAACACTTTCTTTCACTGAGAGATTAAACCTACTCTGATACCATGTTGAAAATTGGAATGCTATGATACCATGTCGGAAAAAATACGGGAAGCTCAAAAGAAATAGGGGAAATGCTTTTCCCTCAATACACAATTTACACAGTTATGCGGAAACATAAAAATAATTTACAGAGACACACACAGAGATGAAAACATGAGAGAAGTTTTTTTTCATTCAACTACTTCTTCTTCTCTATTACATCATATTCAAAACATATTTTTAAATACAGAGTGGTGAAGCTTGAAAATTCAATGCTCATTCAAATCTCGAATGGAAAGGTAACCACAAAACATCCCTTTTCTGTGAAAATCCATTTCTTCATAAAAAAAGCATATAGACCTTGTACGCCCGAACTTGAAATCCTTTAGGTCTAAACTTTCAAACATATTGCATTTGCGACAGTCCCGCATATCATATTTTGACAGTTTCAACATTTTCCTGGGCACTTATCCTGGTGAGATTTACGTAATGCGATATGCGCACCTCACAATACTTTACTTATTGCACGGTGCAAAATTTAACTTGAAACACTAACAAGAAATGTTATCCGGTGCGATATGCGATCACATCGCATCGCAATATTTCAAGGTTTGGGACTGGGGGAAAAAAGGTAAGTTCTAAAGTTTGTGAAGCGCGATGTGCGACACTCTAAACAGTGGATGATGCGAAGAGGCAAGGTAAAAGGTAAAGTGAAAAGAAAAGGTTCATTGCAGAAATGATATCACGTATATATTAAAGTGGTCCCACCATATCGCATCGTAAAGTTTGTAGGATTCAGAAATTGCATTAAGTGGAAAAGGTTAAACCTTGCAAGGTGCATAGTGCAGTCAAGAGGTAGGTGACTGTGGTGGGAAATTAATACATAGTGATGACCAGACACCATTTTTTGAAAATTATGGAAATTGTGTGAAGTGTATAATCTTACGGATTTGAACTTGTCCTTCTATGCAAACTCCATCCGCCACCTACAAAAAAAAATTTAATTGAAGTATGGTTATTGCTAGTTTATTCAAGGCAGTGGTTGGGAGTAATTTCCAACACATTCGCCATATCCGAAATAGCTCGCAACACCATGTCAAAAATATATTTAATATCAAAGTTGTGAGAGTCCACAATCCTCCAATTTCGAGTAGACTGTTGGGGTCTAATTCATATCTGTCTTTCAGGTATTCCACATCCAACCTTTCTACCTCAATTTTGGTCAGCGCATCGTCAAGAGTAGTAACATCAAACACAAAAATGTCGCTTCCACAAGTATGATTGGCCCAATAATACATCAGACACGTCAAGAGTAGTAACATCACATAGTACCTCATTCGTGAAGGGCTTGATGTTGTATGGAAGGTGGAAATGCTGGCTGAAACAGAGATATCTTCCTTAGCGAAGCCACCCGATGGAATATAGTTGCAGGTGTGATTTGGTCAGTAGGCCGAGCTGCTTCATGGCCTCTGTTGAAATGAGTTTCATTTGGCTTCCGCTATCGATAAGGAATTGTAGTGGAGAGCCCTTCACCCACATCTGCGAATGGAAGAGGTGCTCCCCCTCCTCTGGATCTTCCCTCTGGAGCTTGGTGGTGGAAATAGTGGCACTGGGATCTGCATCAATGATTTGCTTCCCTTTGTCAATCCCCTTGTCCAGTTCTGACTCATAATCAGAAAATGCGTCTAATTCAGATGCCTTTAGTTCAGCCACCAACGACTATGTGGTTCGACGCTCGCTTGTGTTATGAGTGGAGATGTTATAAAATTCACACCACTTCCCTGTGTCTTTATTTGGCTTTGTGGTGTAGTTATGAGTCACGCCACTTTGTTTTTCCCCCTTGTTCTGTGGTTTGGGGGCATCATTCCCTGGATTCAAATTCGTTGATCCAAAGTCTCACTTCTTCTACTTAAATTTATGCTCGATCTTGGTGGCATATCGATATGCTGCAACAAGCGGGGTAATGTCAAGGAACTCCATTTCCTCCTAAATGTATCTGCGCAAAAAATTGTGGTAATTGAGCACCAAAGGTATCTTTTTATATTTAATACCCAAATTTATTAGCAAGGTATGGAACAAATTCGTCAGCTCGTGCACATCTTGATCCCTTTGCTACCGTAGTGTGGTCCATTGGATGTACTTGTCCTCGTAGCTCCCCATGGGGTAATATTGTTCCTTGATGTCATCTTAGAAAAAATTCCAAGTGGATGCGGTTGAGAATAGAGTGGGTTCCCTCTCGTCCTTTTTCTCATAGTAGGTTTCCCACTAATATTTGACATGGGGGGTGGATTTGAAGAGTGAAAAAGTAATATTTTCTCGGATAGAGAAATCATGGATCGAAAAATACCCTTCCAAAAAATTCAACCATATATCTATAATGTCTGCATCTATCTAGCCTTCAAATACAATAATGTCGAAGTTGACTTGTACCTTGAAAGGAGTGGTGCCTCCAGAGTTGTTGTTGGATGCAGATGCACTGCTGGTGGGCAGTTGTTGAAGGATCTGGGAAAAGTTATCCATCATCGCGTTCCTTTTTTTCTTGAGGGCCTCCTCAAGAAATATTTTTATAGGATCTTCTGCTCTCTCGTATTTCTTTACTTCAACCACGAGAGGTCGTTGGGGTTTGCGAGGCTGATCTTGTAAAGGTTCAACCAGATCGAGCCCTAAATCCTTATACCTTGACCTCGCTGGGTACATGAAAAGAAAGATCGAGAAAGAGAAAACTGCTTTGATACCACTAATTTGGATCTTGGTTGAAAGGGACCTCTTGCTGCAACTTTGCTGATAACTTCTACTATAGGTGATGAAATCAAATTCCGTCAAAGACCCATTTGAGGCATTGAATATATTTTTGCAGTGATAAAATACATATTAAATATTTTGACCTGTGGGGTGACAAAATTATTCCACAAACTCATAGGATGTGTGGCGTTGCAATGTTCCAAATAGGTGTAACTTCAATTTCTCATATCTCTCAAACCGGGAAACAAAATCAAATCCATAAATACTTTCAAATGAGATATTTTTGACTCTCTAATATGGTCTATGGAGACCATGGCACTTGCATCAAGTTTTGCTGAATATTACTACAAAACATTAGAACTGAAATATGTTTCAAACCCTCATGGACTCGTAACCTGAATCTGGATTTATGAAGGAATGGAATAAAATAAATAAGTAAATATAAACACAAAGATGTAGTAGAAATAAAAATTCATTTCATTAATATAAAATGGCTGAAATATGCTTACAGACATAATGGACATAAACTAGCTAGGGAGATGGTATCTTATCTCTAAGAACAGATGTGGTAGATACATGCCTCTCAACTATGTTATAATGAGGCTCAGGGGCCTTTTTATTGTTGAAGAATAAGAAAAAACCCTAAAAAACCAAATCCTAACTCGAGGAGATGTAACACCAAGAGTTTATAGGCCCCATTGGGATTAGTTGGGCAGCCAAATTCTCAGGGCCATAAATTGGTCATAGTATCTTCGTTTGGCGCATATGATACCTTGTTGGAAAGATATCTCTAAGGACTATGCTATTTAGGGCCCCAAAAAGAATTTGGAAGTTCAGGACCCGAAAAATGCTTAAAATATTAAATAATAAAATTGATGAAACTGACTAGTGGAATAGGAGGGTGGCCACCAATATCCACCTGGATCAACAAGTGTATCTCTAAAATATGAAAATAATCAAAGCACTATGGAGATTCCCCAAAATTCCACCCCCATCATCAGCTACCTCCATTTCGTTCCTCCACCTCCCCCATTCACCATGGCCCAATCACCATAGATGCCTATGTTTAACGAATAAGATGATCCAGAACAATTCTGGTTTGTTGCAGAAGAAATATGGAGTTTGAAGAATATTACAGATGAAAATATGAAGAAAGTGCAACTAGTTATGGCATTGCAAGACATAGTGTTGTCCTGGTATATGAAATATACTACAACGCATGCAAATGCTAAATTGGCTTAGGCGAAGACTACGTTGAATGCTAAGTTTAAGAAACCAAAGTTGCAGTCCCAGTGTATCACAGAGATTAAAGAAATTAAGAAGTTAGGTACTGAGACTATGTGGGAGGTAGACCATAGATTTAAGACATTACTAAGCCAAATAAGCTTCAATATCCTTGACAAAAAACATAGAGAATGGTTTATTGTTGCGTTGTTACCTCATATTATATTTCCATTGTCACAACAGAAGATTGAAACACAAGCTAAAGCACTAGAGATCGCGATGAAGCTCAAAGCTTCCCCAGTAGTTGATACTAGTGTGGGAGTTTAAAAGATTCAAACCCAGTTGGAGCGCTTTCATATGGAGCTCCAAGATCTAAATAAGTGAAAGGAGGTTATGCCTAATATAAGGTCAAAAGTCTGGTGTATCAAGTGCAAATCGGAGGGTCACTATAAGGAGAAATGCCCTATTTATAGGGATTATTTAGACACTAGGATGCTAATTCCATTGAAAACTAGACTGAGTGTTGGGCTAAGTGTAGAGTCTAATGTCTGGTGTATCATATGCGAAGTTGCAGGCATACATTCCACTGGTTATTGTCATCTACTACAAAAATATGTCAGCTCTCTGAAGCAATTATTTTGTAACTACTATAGTTCGGCGGGACATGATGAAAGGCATTGTCGAAGCTACGATCTCATGATGCAGCACAATATTGGCACATATAGATTGCAAGTAGAGGCTCGAGAAGTTTTGGGTTCACCAACGATGCAAGGAAAATTCCAAGGCCTAGGGCATGAATTAGGAGGAGACGCTCGTCCTATATGAGGCCAAATTATATGTTACAACTGTGGAAAACCTCGACATTTTTCCAGGGATTGTCATAATCCATTTGTATCCTCTTGTATTTATTGTTAAGAATTTGCTCATGAAATTGAAGTTTGTCCCATTTTATTAGCTAAAATGCAGGAGAATCACAACCAAAATCCAGCTCATAACATACAAATGATGAGGGATGAACTGCGTGAGGCAGATCTGAGTGTTAACATATTAACATGCAGTGGTGTGAATACCAGAGAAAACTGTGCAGAAGGAAAGAAACCTATGATTGAGACATGGGTTCGGAAAGTTGAAGATAAGAATATTTGGTTCAATATACAATGTGAGAAAGGGACATTAATGTAAGCAAAGAAGAAATTTATGACTCCTGAAGCTTCGACATCAATTGCACAGAGACAGTTGTTGCAGTTGAAGAAGAAGATCAAGGAGAATACTGAATCAAAGGAAGCTGATATATCCATCTTGGCGTCCTTTTTGCAGATGTACATGAAATTGCTAAGGGAAGAGAAGGCTATAGAGGTGTTACAGGAGCTAATAGATAACTGCATTGGAAAGGAAAATACATGATTGAAACACTGCACAGTAAACAAAGTGTAAAAAAATAAGAATAGAACCAACCGGGAGATGGGATTGACTGCACAAATCAGAGATTATGAGATGGATAACATCATTCTGGATCCGGGATTAGATACCAACATTATGCGAAAACAAACATGGGAACGGATGGGAAGGCCTAAGCTGCAATGGTCTCCAATTCAGGTGATGATGGAAAACTAGCCGAAGATCATTCCTATGGGCCAATTGTAGGCCTTAAACGTATATCTTGATGGAGCAAGTGTGTTAACCGATTTCGAAGTTATTGATATCATTGACGAGAGAATTCCCTATCCTGCATTGTTTGGATTTGATTGGGCTTATGATATGGATGCTATAATCAATATCAAGAATAGGAATATGGTAGTTGATAAGGATGGTAACCCAGCTTTTGTGCCATTGGATCCCTGCAAAGGTGCGCGCTATATAGAGCCTATCCAGCATGAATATGGGGATGCTGATATTGATTAGATCTATAAGCTTACTATGCAGGATGGAGATTTTATTAACCCTACAATTGATGGAAGAATATTTTGGGAGTGCGATAGTTCGTGCATTTCAGATTTCGATGAAAAGTTGGAGCATTGGCAGAATCGTTTACATGAAGTAACTACGAAGCGTTGTAATAGGGTTACCAAATCACTTTGTAGTGTCACATCAGAGGTGCATGACTTGTCATTATATGATTGAACGGGGAATGTTGTCCTATTTCTGGAAGAGTTTGAACAAAGGGTGTAAGAAAACAAAGATACAAAGATTTAGACTTCGCATTGAGGTTCACTCCAACCCCATGGTGGGGTGCGCACATAGGAAGCTTAGAAGGATGGAAGTAATTTTGCAGAGTGATATAACTCAGATTTTTCCAGGTAGAAACTAAGATCACGAAGAAGTAAAATGGTAGAGAGGATCCTCATGAGCATTTATTTCACTGGACCACAACTTGGGGTGAAGAACCTCAACCAGAGTAGGTGCACATTTTCTTTCATTCCTTAGATATGATACCTCAGCAATGGTATCTTGAGATGGAGTTGCACCATGGCACTACAGATTGGTATGAAATGACTGAAAGTTTCTTATTAACCTGTGGCGTTATTGATGGTTGGGAGTGTATTAATGAGGCTCTTCAAGAAGTTAAAGCTGGAGTACTCCAAATTACCATGGAGCCAAGGGATCTGGTATAGCCTAATTAGGTTGTGTAGTTGGAACAAACTGAAGAATGTTACAATTAGCCTGGTTTAAAATACCTGGTGAACAAGTTTGTGTTAGGAGAGGAGATCTGTCAGAGCCTACTTGCGAGAGAGCGTAGGACCATAAAAATTTTTTCTAAAGGGTGGATTAGGTGTAGTAGAAGTACTATGAAAAATGGGGAAAGAGTGCACAGATGGAGGAAACTACACCGAGCGAGGCAGGACTACTCTGAATGGGTGAGTCTAGAAAAGTTATTCCAAAAAGTGATCGTTTGAACAATAACAGCTGATTGGACAACTACTTGGACATTAAAAGGAGTGGGAGGTATGCATTTAATAGGCATATTTAGGTGGATCGGCTGCTAAATATGCATTGATGAGGAGTATCTGAAGGAAATCATGGATTTTGAATTCTAATTTCCTTATAAATCTGGTGTCCCACTCCACATTCGAACATTTTGCGCGCTAGATTTAGAAGTGATATTGGTGGTTATAGGAGTGCTGAGTGAGACAATGCATGTCAAAATATAGCTTTGAGGTTCTAAAATCCAAATTGCTCAGAGTTGAGCTAGGACACACAATCTAGTCAAATCTAGAATGCACAATGATGGCTACACCACCTGCAACTGTCACAGGGCCGAGGTAACCTAGGAAGCAGATGACTGCAGGCACATAGTCATCCAAAAATCAAAATAAGCTAGTGTTAATATCGTCACCTTGGAAGAAAATCCCTAAGGAACAATAGAGTAAGGGGGCCCAAGACCGACAGAAGAAGGTTTTTGAGATTGAAGACTCCAACGAAGAAGAAGTTTCCCCTGAGGAAATAGATGCCGAGGAGGTCAAACCAATCTCTAGGTTTCTTGCATATATACCTCCATGGAAGCAAAATGTTAAGAAGTCGACAAAGTATCCTAACGTAGTTGAGTACAAGATCTTTACACAACTGATTCTAGATGAGGTGCCAGTCAAAGGGGATTTATTAGGAAAAGTGCCGTAGCTGCCTATGGAGGATTGAGACTTCAAGGATCACAATAAATACCTACAGTTTGAGCCAAGTTGGTATCTACGCCAACAAGCTTATGAAGCCAGAGTAACATTAATATTGGAGGCAATGAAGTGGGTATCTGGTATCTAGGATGCAGGGATACTCAACATGTTGTATGTGACACACTTTGGGCGAAGAATAATTAACACGATTTGTGTACACCAACTGTTGGCATTAGTGAATGACGAATTCTTCTGGCTAGGGAAGGGATCCCTATTGACACGATGCTAATATAGAAGATTACAATCCTTCCTTGCCTCGGCTTAGACCCCGTACAAGCTTTCGTGGGCCAAGATCAAGAAAAACAACTCGCAGATAAGATGAAGAAATATTTCAATCTAACAAAGGGAACTCGAGGTTATTCAATTAAATCCATCTCTGATAGATCAATGTGTTTCGCCACACACATTTTAGCAGGGAAAGTTGTGAGAAAGAGTTGCACAGAGGAGGTTTCTGCGACGGTAATATCATGGGTTGCGGAGTGCGCCAAAGGCACAATTTATAATAAGGTAGAGTATCTATGTAGTGAGTTCCTCGAAGATTCCAGGGAAGCTCAATAAGAGGGCAAACAATTCCACTATACATGGCTCTTTCTATTGATAGCATTGATGGCTTAGAGGGAACCTGAGGAATTAGAGTTCCCCACTCTGAACCCCAATCTATGTGAGGTTGCTAGATATGCCTCGTTATGGCATTCGAAGGAGCCATCCAGGGTCATCGAAAACAATTTTTTTTGGGTGGGATTCAAAATGGGTCTATGCACCGTGATTAGCCAAAAGCCTCGGCTATCACCAAGAATTGTGAACCAATATCGGCAGGTTGTGGATTTCAAGGAAGATTTCCACCACATTCACATTAAGGAAAAGAAGGAACTTGCTGGGGTCTAGTACGAGCTTTCGTACCTAGTCGAAGAAGAGGATGTAGTGGCCATCATCATTGCATGGATGAGTGATTAGATAACTCTGCTTTTTGAAGGCACAGAGTGGGAAGGGATGAGCAGTGTGAAGTCCTCTGTAAAGACAGGAGAGAAGGACATTGAGAAGCTGCAAAATAAAGTAACATTTTCACGCAGTACCGATACAACATCGAAAGTTTGGACAGAAATAAAAACTATTGAAATAGGAGGGGGTGGTGCTTTTGGAGATGATACAAACCTAGATCCATCTGAACCCCCCTCCCCTTTTACTACCAAGAGGTAAAAACCACAGAAGCATGACGCGAAGAAGAAGGTGAAGTTTGATAGGTCCATCGACCCGGAAGCAATGGTCCTCACTAAGGGGTACCTCAAAGAAATAGGTGATACTGTCAAGAACGTCACGAATCACATCTAGGGTAATATTGAAGGACGATACATGAAGGTGTTGGAAAACGTTCATAGGGGCCTAAAAGACTTGCAGGTTCATATGAGTGTAGTTTAGGTGAGCGTGACTCAAATGAGCTTGGCACAAACATGTGCAATCACAGTAGCGAATGAATTGGCGCTAACCTCTAATATCTGCATGGTGCCAATCCATACGAGCACATTGAGGTTTGATATTGTAGAGAAGATGAAGTAGGCAGTGCACTAGAAGAACACACGAATTAACCTCGTCGTGTTGCCACTACAGACATTTCACAAGTTCCACAAAGGTGTCACTAAGGAATTACAAATGAGGGAAAAAAATGTGTTGTAAATCATTCAAGATGTCAGGAAGGAAAGACTGAGCATGATCGATGAAAAGAAGATGGTTGTACAAGATCATGATGCTAAGGCTGGGCATAAATAGAGGTTGGAGGAAGTGATCTCCAAGGCTTGTAGCATGCTACCATAGATCCAGATTTAGCCCACAACTGCGCCAAAGGAGAAAGTGGTCAAGATCATGAAAATAGTAAAGGAATCCAAAGCCAAGGTCGATGAGGTGTGCCTCAAAATTTAGATGCAAATAGTTGAGTTGCAATTGCAATTGAAGCTTCCCACTGCTCTATAAATCTGGGAGCAACACACAATAGATCTTAAGGCTACCACTGAAAAAATTAAATCCACTATCCAGAAGTGCATGCATGTATTCAGAGATGTCATGGATGTATGGGCTGTAGTGCAGAAGGACCCTCAGGTGTATAAGATAGAAGAAAAATTTCGTGAGAAACTCAAACAAATGGACCAGATTAAGGTCACATCAAAGACCTTAGTGTCGATGCAGCGATATACCCATCTCCAAGAGGGTAAATTCTTGCAGGAGCAGGTTGATGAGTTGTGCAGGAAGTAGCATCTCATTACAACTCGAATGAAGCCATGGGAAGATGAGGCCACTCAACTTTCCCAAACTACATAAAATAATCTAAAATCATTGCATCAGTTACAGAGAGGATTCGAGCAGAAGAAAACCGGTTTATTTACTAAGACGCTGCTCAGCGTGGTCCGAGATTTTGAAAATTAGTGCGCCAAAGAGATTACACCACTAAATGATTCCTTGAGCTGCATAAAAGTGAAGATATATGGTGCAACTGCATTGTGACTCTGTATGAGTCACAGGTTTGTGTTGGGAGCCGATTGGACACAGTACCCCTCGAAGAATAAAGTTAGAGAAAGACTCTGCAGATCAAGGAGCAGAGCATGGAACACGAAGTAAATTTTGAGTCTTAGGGGCTTTGGGGTTCGTGAAAGCCACTTTTTTGTAATGGGATGGGAATATTTTGTGAACATTGAACTCTGCCCATGGTTTTCAGACCATGGTATTGTAATGTAAAATAATATATAAGGAGTCTAGGATAGATCTCGAAGATAAGATGTGATAGAGAATTGATGAGATGCACTTGGATTTAAATTTATTTTGAGTCTGAGTCTATGGTTTGGGGTTGGAGGAAATGCTCCTACGGCTGAGTGCGCGGATACCTTAGGAATTTTGAAGCTGAGAGCGCAGACCCTTGCAGCTGAGTGCGTAGGGTGGAATTGATTGTATGAGAAATATCTGAGCATTAATGAAATACTCTTGAAGACAAATCAATGTTTTAAGTTGATGTGTTTGTTTACTTTTATTTTATGTTATATTTTATCATAGAGAAGTTCTATTTATGGTTGTTTACATTTCTTTACACTTGTATAAGTAAGATCGCGCAATCTGCAAGTAAGTTGAATATATGTGTTGAAAAGCTATGGTATAGTTGATAGATATTTGCTGTGAAGCTCTGCCGAGTATAGAAAGGAAGTGAAGCCCTAAAGTCATAGTCCACTATCCCTCTCAATGTAGAAACCTAGTTCTAGCATCCCCCTATATTTCCTCGGGTGAGACTTCGGTCTGTGCAATCATATCGTTGTCGAATGGGCCGATAATAGTGGGTTTTGTTGGTTCGTGCAGCCACATTGAACCTGGGTCTAGGACCCATTAAGACAAAACCTATGCTGATGTATATTTAGTATTTTCATTGTAAAAATAATATTTTCCCCTCTTATCATAATCTACATTGCAATACATATGAAGCAAGCCCCTTTGTGTTGACAATTCTATTTTTGAAAATGATGGTGTCCAAGTATTAATGATATTATTCAACCCTTTCCCACATTAATTATCAATTTGGGATGTGTTTTGTTATTGCAATGCTAACATGCAAAGTATATGCAGGTAACAATTACACAATTTCATATCAATCACAAATTCAATAGACTATGCGAAACAACAATCAACTGTAATAGAAATGAAAATGATAGCGGAAATCAAATGTAATACTAACTAGATTCACAACATTAAGATTCACAACAATCAAATTAAACCATTACGACATTAAAGGAAAGATGCAATACAATAAAATAAACTAACACACATTAATTCAGTAGCACTTGGTCAGGAGAGCAGAACCAACTCCTTGATCAGGCCTATGATAGAATCACAACTCAAGAAGGGATTAGAAAGGCGAATTACATTAAATTAAAATGGCTTAACAAAGTATTGTTACAGACTCTTAATTATCTCGTAAGCTAACCCCCTCTCCACATCTCTATAACCTCTCTTATAAAAATTATCACATTAATAGTTCCTTAAGTTACGATAGTTGTTGCCAACATTAACATAATGGTTTTGATAGACAAAATTGAATGAAAAATATAACAGAGATAATCATGAGGGGATTCCAAGAGTCACAAAGGGGCATTTGAAGAGTCACCCCCCCTTTTTTTATAAATATGTCCCCATAACTCATGTAACGGGATTTTGGGAGTGAAGCTTTTGGCTAGTCTTAGGCTTAGGAAGAGCTTGGGAGTTGGGTGAGAGCCTTGGCTTCTCTGTAGCATAGAGGGAGTATACTTCTTTAGAGGACCAGGGGTTGTTAACTTCACATTCCACTATTGGGGCAAGTGGTTCGTCAATGGTGTATGTATGATTGGAACCTTTTCTTTTAATAAAACTTAGAGCTAACATTATTTCATGCATATATTGTGAATATAGTAGGACTAATCTTGTTTTATTTGTGATGTATGTTATTTAACTTATACATATGATTATGAACTATTTTTTTTGAATTTGTATGAATCTTGTTGGATACATGTTGATGTATTAATCCGTCACCTTAACTTGTGGACTATTTTGCATGTTAGTTCATGTGATGTCAGTATGCTCGTGTGTCCCTTCCAAGATGTGTACTATTACAGGATTCTAAGGGTAAAACTTCCTTTTCCCTTTGTGTGTTGTAACCTTCATGCATCACACTTGAATTTCTGCAAGGTCACACACTTTTTCTCACCAAAGAGACCGTGCACCACTCTATGCATTTTGAATAACAAGGGAGATCATTAATGCCCCACTAATAGGACTCCTAATCCAAATTTTTTGAGGTCTAGTTGGGACTTCATATCGGGGAGATCCCATGAATGTTGGTGAGTCCAACGTTGTCAACAAAACTCATGTATATGTTGGTCATGGTCAAAGACCTGCCAATTAGTTACATTATCTGGTATGTATGGTCTAAACAATAAATAAATAGAAAAATAATTAGCCTTGAATCCTTCAGTTCGAATTAATATAGATGCCATATTTTATAGCATATTAGCTTCTTGATTTAAATATCTAGGTATAGAAACAATATTAAATGCATAAAATTTCAAAATCAAGTCCCATACCTCTGCTTGATCATTTTTAAAATGAGCCTAAAGTAAATGAATGGTGTTTTTTTCCTACTTGATGATTATTTCAAAATCACCATACACTTTTAGAAATTTAATTCCAAGATCCAAAGCCTTATTGAGTCCTTGTATGAGTGCATCATAATCTACAACGTTATTAGTGCACTCAAACTCAAGCCTAGAAGAAATAAATTTCTTATTTCCTCTAGGATCGAAGAGGAGATATCTTGCACTTGCACCTTCTTCAGACATTGAACCATCAAAATACAAAGACCATAATTCAAAATTAGGATCAGAATCAAATTCAAGAATTTTTTTTATCTATTTTTACTAACTTATTGACAGTTGAAAATTCAAATTGTTGTTCAATATTTGTAAAAGGAGAAATATCAACAGCAAAATTACCAAAGAATGAATCAATAATAAAATAACCAATAAACATCATTGGTTCATTAGGACGTTCAAGGTTCATTACAATATGAAACATGTATTTCCCTCTATTAATTATAATCTTTTTGGGTTCTCCTTTCCAAGGAAACCACAAATGTGTCATATATATAGACATGTATCCATTCAAATGTTACATCCAATCCTGACTTAAGAATAAACTATATGCTTTAGGAATGTTTGGAACAACAATGTAAATTACCTAGTGAACCCTACGATTAGACGACAATCTAATAAGTATGTCCATAATTTTTCCTACTACCTTTACATTTTTTTATAACGAGTTGAACAATTTTTTCTTCAAAATGTTTCATTTGAGCATTTATTTTCTTGCATATTGAAAGTGGCATAACATTTGAGGAGGCCCCTTAATCGATCATACAATTATGTAACTTACAATTAAATATTTCATAAGTAAGAAAGAATGGTTTTTTTTTTTTTTTGTAGGAGGGTTATTTGGTAAACGTTTCAAAATATGCACACTGCCAAATGGAGGTTTTTCCAAATTGGCTGCATCTGTGTTTGAAAAAATTTATTTTTAGCATAATTTCCAGCAAAGTGTTACTAAAATTTCTATTGAATTAGAGGAATTTTAATAGTTCAAATAGAGAAATATTATCCTTTTTTTTTTGAAGTCTTCAGTGGGGTCATATTCTAAATTTATAACAAGATTTTTCTACACATTTATTGGTCATTTTTTGGTGCTTTTGGGTTTATTAGCGGGAAGAGAATCTTGTTTTTCAGCTGTATTTTTTCTATTTCTATGATAATGGCGTCGATTGGAAATTATTGGATCACGATATTCCTCAAAAAACATGTTTGAGAAATTCCCTATAGCATGTGGTGGTTATTCATCTTCTTCTTCAGTATTAGTGTCAGCTTCCTCTACATCACTTTCATCAGAGAGTACTTCATCCATTATTGTGTATATAGTATCAAGTATTCCTTCAACAATAAGTCCCTCATTTGGAGGAATGTGTTTACTTTGGAAAGGTTTCATCTAAGGATTCCTAAAATTCGACTTATTTAAAGAAATTTCTGATGAATTATTTTCAAGGGTTGACAATTTATTAAAAGCCTTTTGGAGCTTGTGCGAATCAAAAGGAGAAGAATTCTTCTTTTTAGAGGATGATTTTTGTGTTTCTGATTTCTTACCAAAAGAAGAAGGGGTGTCATATTGTTTATTAGTACTAGTATTGAGACTAAGAATATCATTGTCTACTATGGAGGCTTCCTCAAATGTTGTCTTTATATTAGGTTTATGGGCTCTCATGACCCACATGGCTATATAATGAGGCAAAGCCTTTACATAATAGGAAACAATCAGATTTTGAGCAGGCATAGATTCAACAATGATTTTATTTTTTAAATAAATAATTCTAGCATTGAAATATGTTACCTTCTCTTTGATCTCCATTTTCATGTTTGACAATTTTGTGAACAACACCTCTAGTGGTTTATTGTCTCGATATTTCTCTAGAAACACAACGCCAAATTGTGCCCATGAAATGATACTTTACGGAGGCTTAGAGAAATACCATGTAGTGGTTGTCCCCTCAATTGTATAAGGGATAAATATGTAAACCACATCCACACATCTGACATTATTTTGTTTGATATTTGGCATAAATTCTTTGATGTAATCCTTAGCTAGCTACTTATAATCACGGTCAAATTGGGGAGAAACTTATGAGGGTTCCTTGGCAGAGGATGTTGTACATCAAGAAAGATAAGAAAATAATGATCAAGCCAAGGGGCTACAATGTTTTTTGTGGATTTCCTTGGTTGTTTACCATCCTTGGGGACCCTTCAAATTTTGATGACTCAGAAGATCCTTCTTCACTCAAGGATTTTCCCAAGGAAGAGGGTGAACTAGGAGGAGAGGGAGGAGGACTAGAACCTCCTAAGAGAGTTGGTTGATTTTTTTCACAAATAGGGTTTAGAGATGAAGGCTGATTGAGATCTATGATTCTACTAGTCAAAATTTCATGTAATTTGTCATTAAAAGGAGTAGAATGAGGGATATCATGTGGATCCAATACCGTGGGTTCTTGTAACTAAGGGAAAAGACGAGTAACTAAGTGTTAGTACAATCTTCTCTGAATAGAAGAAGTTTTTTCTAATGTTTCTTGTGTTCGAGAAAGAAGATCACGAGATCTTTGAAGAACCTTGTCAATTTCAGTCTCAACGTATAATTGAGTTGGGGTGGTAGGTACGCTATTGATCTGTTTAGATTGTGGTTGAGAACTAGTCACGAAGTATCAATAGGGGAAGGGTCTATGTGAATCCTAGTGACAATAGGTGACCTAATAGTTCTTTGTTTATGACTTCCTTTTTCCATTTAGTCATATGGGCCCTCCTTCTAGTGCCATTTTGTAGATTTTTGTTTTATGCACCCTAGTCAATAAGGGAGAAATGACCCAGACCATAGCTCTTTAATATCCCTAGCTATTTGGTGTGGTCATCCTCGATGGGTTTTATAGCTCCATCAACCTGTAAGTTACACCATTTTTTGGTCATCTAACCTATTATTATTAGATGAACCCAAGTACACCATGTAAGACCAATTTTAACCTAAGTAAAATTGCTTTCACCATGTGAAATAACTTATTTGTTTACATTTCCTGGTCATATTTAACCCAAAACAAGGAAATAAATTAAATAAATCCTTATTTATTTAATTATTTCCTAAGAATAAGTTATTTAAATCATTATTTAAATAATATTCTTAGTTAAATTTGACTAAATCATCCATAAATAGTTAAATAAACCATTATTTATTTAATTATATTCCCATCATTTCCCTAAAATGATAAATAAATCATTTATTTATTTATTATTTATAAATAAAGGAATTGACCCAATTCAAAAATCCTTTTCCCTCCAACAAATATAATAAAATATTCCTAAAGGGTGGTTCTAGAATTCGATTAATAATATTTTATTCATGCACCGAGTTCTAGACCGCCCTAATATTTTGTTATAAATAGAAGGGTTTTCCCCATTCATTAGGCACCTCCATTGCATTAGATCACTCTGGATCTATACTAGGTCACATTCTCCATTTTTGCCTTATGAGCTCCCATTGAGTTCTATGTTTGTCTGGGTTTTCTACAACAACAAGAGAGAGGAATTTTAGATCTGAAACGCTGAGGACTTTCAAGAACCCATCCCATTGAGGAGAACCGAAAAACACCTTTCTTGTTTTCCTCTCAAGTGCCCCACCACAATAAGAGAGAGGAATTTTAGATCTGAAATGCTGAGGACTTTCAAGAACCCATCCCATTGAGGACAATCAGAAAACACCTTTCTTGTTTTCCTCTCAGGTGCCCCCTTTTTATATAATACAAAAACTCTTTCAAATACATTGTTCTTGTCTTGTCTATTGGATGCATGAAGCCATATTTTACTTTATATGTTCAATGTCTTTCATGCTTAGATCTGGATTTGTGCAAAATTATTTGGATCATCTAATTGCAGATTTAAATATTTTTTGCAGCCATAATTGATGTTAGGGCTATTTGTTATGCGTAGCTAAAGTGATATTTTACGACGAAAGATTCATACTAACAATTGGCGACTCAACACGGGTTTTCTTTTATGACCACTGTTGTTTTATATATTCCTGCATATCCAGCTATTTCAGACCCTAGGGTTTCTCTTCCATTTTCTGTTTTTCCTATTTTTATGGTGCTTTCCCCCTCTAAAACCCTCAAACAATAAAATTTTTAACTTCTGTGTGTTTCTGGCCTTATTGTGCAGGTGACAGACATTAGTCATAGCTGAGATGACAACTTTTTCTGAAATCTACTGTCGAGAGACCCGGATTTGCAGGTCGCACTTATCGGCCCAAAAACTACGACTTGGCCTTGAGGTCGCACTTTTCTACCCAAAATATGCGACCTGGACTGAAAACAGGTCAAAACCTGCGACCTGCACTTTGTTCTGCAATTTTCCAGCTCTTTTTTTGGGTTTATCTGAAGCTTCTGTCAGGGTTTTCCATCCTCTGTCTCCACCCGTTTAGACCTGTTTCTGATCTGTTTCACTCTACTAAGTGGGAATCTTTCCCCTTAGGGCTCTAGTACCCTCCACTTTATGTGGGAGAGTTTTTGTTGTTTCAGAAGTCTAAATTTATAGAGTTTTAGCCTTGTTCCTTTCAGATCTGATACCTCATTTTCAGATCCCTTTAGATCAGCTCTTATCCCTTTCAAATCACCTCATCCAGTTTTGTTTGGGTTTATTTCTAGGGTTGCCTCCTTGTCCCTTCTATTTTTAGCTGATCTCCTCCTTTTTAACAGCAACCTTGCCTCTGCCTCTTTGCTATTCTCTGCACCTCTTTTCAGCATATTTCTCCTTTAGATCCCCATCCCTCCCGACCTTAGATCTATTGGCCTCTTTTTTGTGTGCTTTGCTTATTTTTTTCCCTCTTATAGACTAGTTTTGAGAGACCCACCTTCTTGGGTTAGATTGATGCATTGTTAGCTATTAATTTTATGTTCTTTCAGTCTTATTTACTGCAGATTTATTTTCAGTTACGCAGCACACTTTTTCTTTTACTCTCAAAACGTCTGGGTTTAAACAAATTAAAATTAACGCACGCCACACACTGACCCTAAGTGAAGAAGAGTCTGGTTAACACCGCCTGGAAAAGCCTTTAAAATCAATTGACACTGCACCTCTCTACCCTTGTTTCGACATTGACCTCACTTGATTTTGCCTCTCCCTGCCCTTGTCGGTTTTTCTTCTTCCCGTCATCATTGCGCCCCCAAGGCGTTTGTCCCGGAGACTTCTTAGCCTTCACCCTCATTTTCCAGTTGGTCAACTTCCTCCTTCCCGTCGTCATCGAGTAAGTCCTCCCCCGAGTCCGCACTCCAACTCTTCTTCTGATTGTTCGGGTTCTCCCCCTACTCCTAGTTCTCCCCCTGTTACTTTCACCATGTCTACTTCAGACCTACTACCAGCAGCAACCCCAGTTCTACTGCTGGGTCTATTTCCAATGGAACCACTATGGGACCTACCTTGACTGCCCCTTTGCTCCCTTATATGGCCTGCCTCAGTCTCCTCGACTTCAATCAGTTGATTAATGATCCTATCTGCCATGATGTCAGTTGTCCTGCTATGCCAACCAAGCTCCCCTCCGACATTCCCAAGTTTGAAGGCCTTGCTAGTGAATATCCCTCCAACCATATCCGATCTTTCCACATGTGGTGTTCCTCCAATTCCATTACTGATGACTCTATTCATCTTAGATTGTTCCAATGCACACTTACCAACAAAGCTTCTAAATGGTATGTTGAACAGGCCACCTCCTCCCATACCACTTTTGCGACCATGGCCCAAGCCTTTTTATCTTATTTCCAGCTCCCTCTCCGATACGACACTGGTACCGAGCTTTTAACCTCTTTCCGTCAATCCTCTTCGGCCCGCCTTTTCGCCCATGTCCAGGAATGGCGGCGAAGAAGAAGCTTATGTTGCGCTCCTCCCTTTGAAGATCGGGTTTATATGGATGGGTTCCTTCGTTCTCTCTTACCTCCCATTGGAAAAGATGTCACCTCCCATTTCCCTCAAACCGAAGAAGCTGCCCTCCAAATAGCCTTTAAATATGACCTTATTTACGCTCAATCTGGTTATGTTTATACCGTCCTTCCTAACCTTTCCAAGCCCGGCGGTGCTAATGCCCCGGGGGAATCTCCCTCTGTAGATGGTATCGTTGGAGCTCTTTCACATACCTCTGCTTAGCCTCTAATGAGCTATGGTTTCCCTCCAGGAGGGGCCAGCACCTCCGGCACTTTTCCCCCTCCAGGTAGCATGTATCCAGAATATGGCATGCCTCCTCCTTTTTCCCCCACTCCTGCTTACCTCAATGTTGCCCATCCTAACCCTTATCCTTATCCACAGCCTAGTGTCCCAGCTCCTCCAGCATTTGGACCTCCCACTCCATTGCCTTCTCCACCCCCGCAACTGCACTTACTACCCCCTCCAGGGAAATTATTTGCGCAGCAGGGGGCAACTAATCTTCTTCCTTCTCAAAGAAAGAGGAAAGGCAATCAACCCGTTTCTGGTCATTGTGGATCCAATCCTTCAAGTCTTGACTCTACCACTGCCAACCAGCCACAGGGCTCTCAGCCCAAGCCGGACAGGCCGCTTCGCACCAATAAGCCTTGTTCGTGTTGCGGTGTTTATGGTCATTACACTCACGATTGTCCCTTATTACCACAAATGCGGCAGATGTGGGAGTCTTAGGCCACCGTGCGGGGACAACACTCCTCCCCTACTGTCCCTCCCAATCCAGCTACTTCTCAACCCGCTGTGTTTACCGATCCTTTCCCTCAATAAGGCTTCGTGGCCACTCAACCACCTAATGCCCCCGTAACAACTCAACCTTCCCCTTCTGGTTCCTTCGATTACCAGATCCTCATGATGGCTTCTGACCAACCTCTCACCATTGACCTCAACCTTCAAACTCGGTCCTGTCAGTATTCCACGCCTCTCGTTCCGTCTGTCTCCGAGTCCCCATCTTCAGGTCCTATAGAGCCTCTGTTGACACCCAATGGTCCCTTGCAAATCCCTTCGCCCAAAGCTGAGATTCAAACCAAGACTCCTAAGGGCCCATTACACCGAAATGCTGCCTCTGGTCGGGTTGCCCATTCATACAACATAGTAGATGATCTAGAACAATCTCCTGTTTCCATTTCAACACTGGAACTCCAGTCATTTCCTTCTCAAAAGAAGGATCTACTATCTGTCGTGGGTGCTGTAGATCCTGCTGATGACCAATTGATTTTTTTCGATGCCCTTCAGTCAGACCATCCCCCTCTTCCTCCTTCGGTTGCTTTCCAAATCCCAGTCAAAATCCAAAATGCCAACATCGCTCGGTGTATTATTGATGAGGGGGCATCTACCTGTGTGATGTCTGCTTCGGTTTGGAAACAACTTGGATCTCCTAAGCTGGCCCCTTCCACAATCACCCTTCGTGCAAGGGATGGCCATGCCTCCCAGCCCATCAGCCTTTTCCGTAATTGTCCTATCACCCTTGCGGGTAAGACTGTTTGTGTCGACATGGAAGTTATCGATGCCCCTCTTCACTAGAACATTCTTTTGGGGCGTAGTTACACCTATGCCATGTCTGTCGTCCCATTGGCAGTCCATCGCAAGATGTTTTTCCCTCATAATGGCAAGATTTTCATGATTGACCAATTGACTTACCATGAACCAAAATCTCAGACCTCCCCTGAGTCCACCATCTCTGATGTCACCAATAAGCCAATTGTTGATTCTTTGACCAGTGTTTCCCCTGGCGTCTACAAAGACTCATCCTTGCTTGGAAATATTCTTGGTCCTCCCCCTCCTCCTGTCTCTGACCCCAACTTAGTGAATGTTTGCATGATGCAATCGTCTCAGGCTGGCCTTCCACAACCTGCTTCGGCTATTTAGCAACCTCAATCTCGCCCACCGCAACCTGCTCCTAGCCCTTCGCTTCAGTCGACCGAATCGTTTTCGCCTGGACCTTCCCATCCACCTCACACTTAGGAACCTCCCTACCCTCCTGAGTCGGTTCCCTCAGGTCTCCACCATATGGAATCGTCCCTCCTGGTCATTACCCCGCCAGTCAGATACCTTTCCTTGGTCCCCCCCCCCCCGGCATCTATTCAGTTCCCATCATGGCCACCCTTTCCCTCCCTAATTTTACCTTGGCAATACCAGTGTGGTATCTTACTCCTCCAGCCGAGACCCCACCGGGACACCCCAAACCATACATTGTTGTGACACCAGTGAAACTGATTCCCTTCGCTCCTTCCACCACTATAGTGCCCCTAGCCCCTCCGCAGGACCCTCCTCATGCTGTGACAACTACAGGCAAGAAAATAAAAACTTGCAAGGGGGCATTCAAAGATAAGGCCATCGCACCCGACCCTACCCCTCCCCCACCCGCCAAGCCTTGTGCCTTGTGTGATGGTATCGGTCATACCACCCATACTTGTCATGAGTTACCCCGTATCCAACCCATGGTTAAAGTCGCGTTCCCTGAATCTACGATCCCTAAAACCTCTGTTTCTTCCTCCTCCGCAGCCAAGAACCCAAAGACTCTTCGCACCAACAAACCCTGTGCTCTGTGTTGTGTCCATGGCCATTATTCTCACCATTTTCCTCACCTCACACATTACCGAGCCTCTTTAGAGGTCATTCACGAGTATGAAGTTGAACAAAATCAATCTGCCTCTCCCATCCTTGCTCAATATGTGTCAAGTCTACTCGAGGATCCCCCTGATACCATTGATATTCCTCCCCCAGATGTTGATATGTCAGAACCCGCTGCCCCCCTCCTATACTTATCATCATCTGCACGACCCTCATAGTACATTCCCTCTGAATCCACTCCATCTGTTTTGCTTGATTCTCCTTCAGCCACATTCTCGAGCTCTTCATGCTTTGACCATATTTTTACCTGTTCTTCTGTCATTCCCTGTGATGACCCGTATTTGCGCCTCTCTTCTCATACTGATGCTTTAGGTAGCTTTGCAGTGTCATGTGGTTTCCTTGACCTTTCCATTTCCTCCCATAATCATGATCATCCCATCTGTATCTATGATGTTCTTCGCAGCCTGAGTTCCCGCTCTCCCTCCCATAGTTCTCATTCATCTCCCTCTCATCGATCTATGAGTCCTAGACTTCCTACCCGGACTGCTCTCTCCCATAGTCGTCAGTGGATGTCTATCCTCTACTCACGCTGCCATCCTTCTTCTCATCCCTCCCATTTCTTGTCTTGCAACACTATTCCACCGGCCCTCTCATCCACACATTATCTTGGCTATGCCGATGGGGCAATTCGTTATTCCCGGCATCTTGCTTCGGCAACATGGGCCATATTTACCCCCTTGCATACCCTAGTTCTTGCAAATGGGGTCTGCATTGGTAATGCCACCAATAATCAGGCCGAATATGATGCAGTACGTGGTCTCTTAGCTGATGCCCTCTCTCATCACACCCTCCATCTGCAAGTTCATTTAGATTCCCTACTTCCTGTCTTACAACTTAATGGTGTCTATCATGTGCATAACCCTATCCTGTTTAGACAGTATTTACGAGTGAAACTTTTGATTCGTGAATTTAGATTCATTACTTTCACCCATATCCCTAGAAGTCAAAATCACTACGTAGATCAAATCGCAAATCATGTTCTAGACTGACATTTATCACACACAAGACAATAACATTTAACATCATCAAAAAAATGTATATAAATCATATATTTCATATAACATGTGTTTTTAGAGTCCATCTACTCTAAAACATATGACATGCCCATAGCATGTTACAAAAAAAAAACTACAAAAATGGGGGGCACCACTTGCCCCTACATAGACGCTGGGGGGCACCACCTGCCCTACATCTAATCACTCTCTGGAGGATCCTGAGCCAACGGCTCTACTCCCGCAGCTCGTAGATCATGCACAGGCTTCCCGGCCATCACCATGCGTCGCATGATACCTCACCATTCCGAGGGTAGCCCAATACATAACTCTATGTACTGGTCGTCTAAATCCTGCCAACCACGCTCCGACACACCGGTCAACATCCCCTCACATATACAAAAAATTTCCTCCAACAGAGTGGCAATATCCTCATTCTGTGTCGTCCTTGATTCACTTGCACCTGTAGCTCCTGCTGCTACAGGTCGTCCCATATATCCGGTCGGTTTTACTAGAGCTATATCTGTATTCCAAAAAATATAAGGATTAGTACCATGCATACTAGTCACAAACTCTAAAATGCACATAACAGATTAGTTTCTTTTCACTTACCATCAAGCCCCCACACTCGACCAGGTGGAAGCAGCAAGTTCGAATCTCCCCAATAACTCATCCCACTATAGGGATAGTCGTCAATGTATAATGGCATCTGATCCCAATGGGCGAAGAACTCTAGTCGAAACACCCGTCTGACCACCCCTCGCCCTCCTTTACATAGTAGTCGTCCCCACCGATGCATCCGGGGCTCTCTCGGACCTCCATCAGATAACTGTATACGAGGTCGTAAGTTCGGGATCTTCTCAAAGAAGAAAGAGCACAATATCGTCCCATAGGCACAATCATGGTTCACTTGCCGCTTACATAGCGACAATTGTCATTTCACCGACACCAACATCATTTGGGCCCACCCATAGTAGGTCCCACCCAACACACTCTCTACAATCATCATCTACCCTCCAGTGATGTGATGGAACGCCTGGCTGCCCAAAATTCGTAACACTGTTGCTGCCACTGCCCGAGTCTCCAACCTCTCTAGATCCCCAATCGATATCTGATTCCCTTTGACTCGGACACCTAGTCAACAATGTCGCTCAACAAACTCCATAATGTTACGCCCTCGCGGTAACACTGGCTTTGTATTTCCCACCATCCCTAATGGCAGGAGACCAGTCAGGAAATACAGATCCTGGACTGTCGGCTCAATCCTGTGCCCCTGCACTATAAACACCTCATGGTCTAGATCCCAGTAACTGATAATTCGAGCCAACAAAGGCTCACCAGCCCTCATCAAAGGGTTCTCCACAAATTTCAAAACCCCAAATCTAGCCAATGCACGATGGACACCGTGATCCGCTTGGATTTCCATCCGTAATGTACCTAGGTCTCTCTCCCTCCATTTGATCCATATATCTGCCATATCTGCACAAAACCATCATCTTTTTCAGTCTACAGATAAAAAAAACTACATTTCCTTACACCAAAACTGAATCTCAGCCCATAACAGCACTGAAACCACACCCATCTAACAAGTCTCACTTTCTAGCCAAATCCTGGGCCAAGTCACACTTTTCAGGCCCAAACCTGCGTCCCACGTCGCAGCTTTTGCCCCAAAAAGTGTGACCCGACCTTAATGATGAATTAGGAGCAGTTACTGAGATTTAAAACCCTAATCTGAACTTTGAATCCATAAAAAAAAAAGAGTAGGATTAGGCCTCTTACCTGCAACTGACAAATCGCAATTCCAATGGTCGGTTTGTTCGCTACGATCGCCGCAAGATTTAGGGCCTTCTCTCCTCTCCACATTCACCACAACTACACAAGAAAATGAATGATTTTGGAGGGAAAATGCCTTATTAGAAGAAAAACCCCTGTTTTTTCTTTCACCCGCTGCGACCAAACCGTAGCCTCGTTTGACACACTGTCTACACCATTGGAAAGCTCTCACCGAGCACTCAAATGGGTATCTGCTAGTTTTTCATGTTTGGATACTTCACCACGACGCATTTTTTCCACGAAGGGTCCCTTCATATCTCCTTCTAATCAGAATTCTTCACTTACAATGCTTGCACATGAGGCACCACTTTACCTCTTTACTTGGCTTTGTTCGTGTAGATTTTTGTCATGAGATACCATCTTGTACTCATGTTTTTATGGTCCCCCATTGGACCTTCTCTGTGTGGCAGCACCATCGAGTCGCCCTTGTTTAGAGCATCCGAGTTGAGTCATCATCCGTCATGGAGCCTATATAGAGCCCTTTTATTTCCCACTATAGCCCTTCATCCTTCATCGCTTGGTCCCTCTCTCGTGTTGCACATTATGGCCTTCCGTATCATTGTCACTTCTCATCTCTGATATTGTGTCAGTTGCTGCCAAGCCATTCATGCCCCTTATGCTCTAACAAGGGAAGTCGTCCATCCGCTACTCAGTATCCCTCATCTCATTATCATCATCAGTGTCTGTCTGTTAGTCGCTCTACCATTTTCTCCCGTGCCTTAGTTGAGATTCCCTTACTATCTCACCTATGGCGGACCTACTTCTGTTGACATCAACTCATTTACTCCAGAAGCCAGGTCTATGGGGCAGTGTACCTTGGTTCGAGCTCTTTTTCAGCATGATCGTGATCTATACACTTGACAGTCCAGTGATGCAGCAACAACTCTTGGTGATTCCCGGGTGTGTGTGAGATGTCTCAACCCTCAGTAGGGGGTGGCCATGCAGGTAGCCCCCCACATGCCCTGATGACTTCTTCATTTCAGCCCTTGATGCAGCTCCTCCCATTTGATGATATTGGCCTCAGCCGCTTGCAGCGCCTCTTCGATTTGCATGTATCAGTCATATTTTTCAAACCCTTCCCTGTATGTAGGGGGAATTTGGGCGTATTTGTATCTCATGTACTAAAATCTTATTGTATAAGTCCTGACGGTTATTCCAGGCATAACATGTATGTGGGATCTATCATTCTATTTTTCTGGCTCTTATTTATGCTAGCATATTCTTCCTGGTTCGGTTCCTTGTTTACTGGACTTCCTATTCTTTGTACTTTGTCTCGACGGGCATAGGTATGCCTCCCTCGCCGCCTTTCGCACAAGTACCACTTCATAAACTAGAGACTTGTTACACCTGTAAGTCTCGTCTCCTCAAGGTCTAGTCCTTTAGCACATTAGAATACCTTACATTTATCTCTCTCACTTCCTTCCTGATATCTAGTGATTGAGTTCTTACAACGTACTTCGGTCATACGATTTGCTCCTAACACTCGTACGTTGGGGGGCAATCTGTTACACCATTTTTTTGGTCATCTAACCTATTATTATTAGATGAACCCAAGTACACCATGTAAGACCAATTTTACCCTAAGTAAAATTTCTTTCACCATGTGAAATAACTTATTTGTTTACATTTCCCGGTCATATTTAACCCAAAACAAGGAAATCAATTGAATAAATCCTTATTTATTTAATTATTTCCTAAGAATAAGTTATTTAAATCATTATTTAAATAATATTCTTAGTTAAATTTGACTAAATCATCCATAAATAGTTAAATAAACCATTATTTATTTAATTATATTCCCATCATTCCCCTAAAATGATAAATAAATCATTTATTTATTTATTATTTATAAATAAAGGAATTGACCCAAGTCAAGAATCCTTTTCCCTCCAGCAAATATAATAAAATATTCCTAAAAGGTGCTTCTAGAATTCGATTAATAATATTTTATTCATGCACCGAGTTCTAGACCGCCCCAATATTTTGTTATAAATAGGGGGGTTTTCCCCATTCATTAGTCACCTTCATTGCATTAGATCACTCTCGATCTACTCTTGGTCACCATTTTCCATTTTGTTTTGTGAACTCCCATTGAGTTCCATGTTTGCTTTTCTACATCCATAAGAGAGAGAAATGTTAGATCTGAAACACTGAGGACTTCCAAGAACCCATCCCACTGAGGAGAACCGGAAAACACCTTTCTTTTTTTCCTCTCAGGTGCCCCATTCTTTAATATAATACAAATCATTCTTTTAAACACTTTGTTCTTGTCTTGTCTATTGGATGCATGGAGCCATATTATATTTTATCTGCTTAATGTCTTTTTGTGCTTAGATCTGAATTTGTGCAACATTATTTGGAATGTTTGTTTGGGTTTTCTACCACAATAAGAGAGAGGAATTTTAGATCTGAAACACTAAGGACTTTCAAGAACCCATCCCATTGAGGAGAACCGGAAAACACCTTTCTTGTTTTCCTCTCAGGTGCCCCCTTTTAATATAATACAAAAATTCTTTCAAATACATTGTTCTTGTCTTGTCTATTGGATGCATGGAGCCATATTTTACTTTATCTGCTTAATGTATTTTATGCTTAGATCTGGATTTGTGCAGCATTATTTGGATCATCTAATTGCAGATTTAAAGATGTTTGGCAGCCATAATCGATGTTAGGGCTATTTGTTATGCGTAGCTAAAGTGACCTTTTACGACGAAATATTCATACTTTCTTTTACC